>VWYH01004713.1:245892-387343 GCA_013399365.1 Pampusana beccarii | reverse complement strand
ATTGGACACATATATAGTCTTCAACATCATAAAACTGGATCTGGCAAGTTGTATCCTATCAACATGCTGCTATAAGAGAACTCAAAGTACATCAACACAGAGCAATTCTTCCAAGTCCAAAGCAAAGATGCCTTTGCAATATAAACCCAAACAATTATGTTGTCCTTGCAGGTCTTTACAAGTTTTAACAGTCTGAAACACATCCAAGTTTCCATAAACATCAAGGTTTCCACTAACTGATGTGACAGCAGGTTTGATCATCTTAAACTCCCTTCCCCCAGCTGAAGAGTTAAGACTAGCAGCCAGTCAGCAGCACCAGATGTTCCTGCCGTGTAGGCACACAGGAATGTCTCCTTCACACACTCAAGTCACACGCGTACACATACATACAGAAGAAAGAGACACAAAAATTTCTTATCTTCCCCTGGGGATAAAATCGTGCAAAGCTGGAAGTAAGTTTTTCCCTGATAAAACAGACTTACAGCAGAAATGAAAACAGGCTTGTGTGAGATGCGGATCAGCAGCAGAAGCTGCTGATCCGCATCTCACACAAGCCTGTTTTCATTTTCTCATGTTACAAAACACCCAAAACAAAGTTACCTGTAACTTTAAGAAAAAAAAATAATAATAATAATAAACACCCCAAAACAGAAATGCTAAACCTACAATACCTGTAAGCAAATCCTTGTATCCAGCAGGACAGCGCACACAGACACTGACTAGAGCACAAACACTGCCCCTCACACCCTTCCCCACCGCTCTCTGGTCTCCCTCTCACCCCTAACCTGTCACCCTGTCCCCAGCCCGCCCCTGTACGCTCTGCCCCCGGGTCAGGCTCACACCGGAGCTCCAAACCGCTGCCCCGGCGGGCAGGGGAAGGCCGGCTCCTTCCTCCGGGGGCAGCGCTCGGGAAAGCGGCTCGGTCCGATTCAAGTTTGTTTTACAAACACATCTGAGGGAACACCAGAACCTGTTTACACACCACCTTAACCGCCACCAGGAGACTGGAAAAGGCGCTGGCAAAAAAAAAAGCAACATATCTTTCGAAGGAAAACCAGCCAGCAGAGCCCCTGTCTCACCCCCTTTCTTCACCCCGGGCCTTCCCGGGGGCCGGCGGTGCAGGCCGCAGGGCCACTCGGGCGAAGCGCACAGCCCGGCGCCGCCCGGGAGCGGGGCCGGTGGGAGCCCCGGCCGTGGGCAGGAGGTTTCGCTGGCCCGGCGTCGGGCCCAGGGGGAGGNGCTATTTTATAACCACTGTTTTAGAGAGAAAAACACATTCAGCCCAAAATGCCTTTCCAGTAGCCCACAAAAACAACCTGATCTGGTGAAGATGTCCCTGCTCATTGCAGAGGTTGGACTGGATGAGCTTTGAAGGTCCCTTCAACCCCAACTATTCTATGACAAAACACGGCCCATGACCTCAGCTGTGGACCCGGCTGTCTCGTTCCAAAGGGATTTTGCTGTAGAAGAAAAGCACCGTTGGGCTATTTTGCTCCAGCTGCCAGCGTCACATCCACGTCTGGCTTCGTCACACAAAACACACCACTCGCACAGAAGCGATTTTGTCGAGATCGTTTACACTGGGCAGCGGCCGCTCCTCTCCATGTGAGTTCACACATCCCATGGATCCGAGTGGATTTAGGATCCCATCTGGCCACCAAATTGCCAGTTTCCAACCCAAATTGCCAAGAAGCCTTGATAGGCACATCCAGACTATAGGGTTTTTTTGAGAAAGCTACCCCTTGTGTGCAGTAGCATCTTTGTCCTACATACTCACTGCATTACGATAGGACTTGGGTTATTTTGGTAAATATTTGAACATATTTGGTCTCCTGCTTCTCTAAAATGGCTTTTCTTATACCAGCAAGAGCTGAATATTAAACAGAGTTTACAGTATTCACGTTTACAGTGTGTTTCATACGGAAATTTCTTCTGTATCTCTGACTGTTGCTTGATTATACTTAAACCTTTTCTGGGATCAGCACGGACCAAAGACAAAGTCTTTCTAGGACTCCCGGGGACGCGGGGCTCCGGCGCCCGGCCCGACCCCTGTTTTGTGAGGGGAGACGGCGGCCTGGCCCGGGCCGGGCGGCGCGCAGGCTGGTGCGCCGGGCCAGGTCGGGCCGGACAGGGGCTGTGAGGGCGAACAGCGGCCGGGAGCAGCGGGGCTCCCGGGCCCTCCGCTCGCCCTGCGGAGGCAAGAGCCCTCAGGGGTGCCGGAGGGGCTGTGGAGACCTACCCAGGGCAGCCGCGCACCCCCCGGGAGGCGCCCCGCGGAGCTGAGGGGGTGTCCCATCCCCTGCAGCCCGGCCTGTCCCCTCTCCTTGGGTCACAGAGCGTGGAAGGAAGGGCCTGGCCTTGCTGTGGGCTGTATGTTAAGTCTGAGGAGGATCTGGGTCAGGAGCTACCGTCCTGATTAGAAAAATTGTGTGAAAGTTCACATTTTCTGTGTCAGTGAGGTAGCAGCAGGCAGGAAGGCCCTGGTATCCACTTTGTTTGAGACGGAAAAGTATTACCGAGATGACACAACTGGACTTCTTAATATATCAATTCTGAAAACATACTATAACAGTGGCTCAAGTACAGCAAATGCTGATGCGCAAAACACTCGTAATGCATATACTCCCCTTGAATTCAGTGAGACTGTCAACAGTACGAAAGCTAAGCCTGTGCACGAGCATTTACAAGATCGAGGCAAACATTATTTATGAACTGACTGATCCATCAAAACAACCCCAGTGGCCCTTCTACCTTAATTTTGTTCTGAAATCATCATTAAGTTTAAAAATTCAAACAAAAAGACGAGCATATAATACTCTGCCAGAAACAACGAGCGTCTTTCAATAATTTCACACGTGCTTTCTTCTCAGGTTTGATTTTGGAGCTCCAAACTGAATTTAAAAAATAAGTATTCAGTAGGTTACACAACACTAAGATTTTATAGAATTGTTAGTACTACAGTGACATGTTTGTCAACAGAAATATGTCTGTTGACATAAATATGTTTAGAAGATGAAAGAACACAGGCTTTAAGCAAGGAGACCAGTTCTTTAATGCCACCACCTTTTTGTGCAGCACAATTGCATGCTGAGCATGGGTGCCGTGTAGTTGAAATGAATGTCTGTATACTTTTTTCAAGGAAAATACTGCACTTTATTAATATTCTGATATTTTAACCTTTCCTTTGTCTCTCAAATATTCATGCATTTCCTGTAAATAAACCTTTATAAAACTGTAAGTGACATCCTGTTTTAAGTAGGGTATCTGTGAACTTCTGGAGTACTTTCATTGTTCAATCTGAAAAATCAAAGATTTCTTTCCACCACATGACAGATAAAAAGGCAGTATATTTAGACTGAAAACGGCAATTAATGTTGTTATTTTTTACTGTTCTTAAACATGGTTTTGTATAGTCAGATTGACCTCCTTACAACCATTTATAAGCATTTTGCCTCATTATTTTTCATTTTACACTTTAACGGTCTGAGTTTCTTTTTCAAAAGCTAATTTTTATTAAATTGCCCCAAAGAGAAGTCGTTTAAGACATGATACCCAGTGATATGCAAGTAAACTAAGCACCCGACATTGTCATTGCATCTACGGACTGGTCTCTCTGTTGGCTACAAAATTACAGTTCACGTGCAAATCAATTAACGTTTATATGACTAGACGCCTGTATAGTTCAGCAGAGCAAGGGGATGGAAAAAATAGGTTTTCTTGTCTTAGACTGGTTAGCTTGGTATAACAACCTAGCTAGCAATCACAATACGTGTAGGTGGTGATTTAAATTCTTTTAATAAAAATCTAATGTGCCCTTCTGCCCAAAACAGAGTGTTTGGTTGAGGAACTTCATCACTGTGGCTGTAGTATGTGTGTATTTGAATTTCTCACTTGTTTTCTGAAAGAAAGTGAAAGCTGTTAGCATTTTAATGCTTTAAAATAACCTTTGAAGCCACTAAAGAGGATGTCTTGTCATGGATGTGTTCATACATTTGCTACTTTTAGTCTTGGCTCCATACAGTTTTCCACAATGGTGAGGCCTGTTTCACATGGTTGCATCTGCTTAATTGAAGAGGTGTCCTGAGCTCATTCAATACAATGGCTGCTCATCATGTGTGGACGTTCCTAATCCATTTTGAACCTTACGTGGTACAGTTTGGCCTCCTTGTGTAAGTCTTTGTCTACAAACAGATACCCATTTGTTATTTTTAACCTCATTTAATCGATGTCTCCTTTCATTTTTGTTTCTTATTTCACAGAACAGACTGGTACACATCAGTTTTCAATCAATATAAAAATGTCTATAGAAATCGACCTGCAAACTGTTGTCTATGGCAGCAGAGGGGAAAGAACTACAACACACGATGGCAGCAATTACAGAAAACCTGTCCTGCAGGTGCGTGCATGTGCAGGCCCGTGCAGTCAACAAGTCATGTGGTGTTGTTGAAGTCGATCAGCACCGTCTTCTACTTAATCTTTGTGAAAGCTGGGGCCTTAATATGCATGTTCTGAAGCCGTCATGACACGCATCCAGTAGCCATTGGGATTTCCAGCTGGCTATTGCTTCTACTAATGTCCACAGAGGGCTACAAGCCTACAGCAGGGGTGTCGAACTCATTGTCACCGGGGGCCGAAGTAATTTTAGGGCTGTATAAATGTCGGAGTAGTTAAGTTTTACAACCGTGGCCTACAGCATCTGGCTGGAAAATTTGGGAAGAGGTCATCAAGGGAGACAGACAGGCTCAGAATGCCCAAATGCTTTATTGTCATGGCTCTGAGGGTTCACTGAGATTTCTCTGCAATTTTTCTCAACCTTTGCGCCAGAGAGTTTGTGGATGCTTTTTGGCTCCATTCAAAGCGTCACCAATAGATGTGGGCAATGCAGTTGCAGAAGTGGGAGGAAGGTGAATTGCCCAGAGTGTGGCCAGGGCACAGTTAGGGTGTTCCACTTTGCCAGAACATAAAATTAAATTAGTCATGGTAAGATCAGCATCCTTGATTATGAATGGAGGCAGAACATGGCGAATAGCCAACCCTGTAAGTCATTTTTAAATAGACCAAAAAAAGTGCATTGGAGCACAGCAAGGGTCTTTCCTTCTCCCACCTACAGATTCTCCCAGTATTCTTCAGGAAAAACAAATACAGTACAATCACCTAGAACAAGGGTTAGCAGCTTTTCAGTGGTGGAGAAACAGACTGTATTTTTCCCTCTCAGATTAGTGTTTAAGTCCCTTGGAAGAAACAGCTGGAACCAGAAGATAGTGCCCCTCAATTGCAAGGTGTGCTTGTTTGGCCACAACAGTGGAGGAGGCCAAGATTTCCGATTTCACTCACAACTGTGTGAGACTCATGAATTGAGAATGGCAGCTTCTCACAGATTTATTTCTTGCTGCATGATGTTCAAAAGTCTGTCAGTTGCTTTCTTTAGAAGAAGGTTGTAGGGTTACAGCACTGCTCTGCATTAATATTTGCCCTAGAAGAACACCACAGGTTGGTTTTTTTTTCATAAGTATAGCCTATTTAATTTTTTAAATGTTTCTAAAACACAAGGATAAAGGTGTGTCAAAGTGTACGCCAAATCTGATGTTAAAAGATTTTACCGCAAAGAGGTGAAAAAAAACATTTTTTCAACAGTAAAAGCACTAAGACCTCTCATTTTCTTACTGTATTTTCTACTAATGCTTAATTATTACGCTAAAATGGAGCACAAAGTACTTAGATTTGGGAGAAACTGGTTAGTTAGTTTGAGTTTTGCAAGTTAGTCTCCAATGTCTAGTTTACTTAGGAAAGGTAAGGGAAGGATCAGCTGTTTCCATGGCACTGTCCTTATCTATCCTTTCACTCCTACAAGGGATTTCCAGGGATGGCTGCTGGCAAGGGAAGCCCTAGAAGTGCAGCTCCATTACTGTTTTAGTGTTGAAACACATCACAAGGTATCCACACAGATGGCCTCTCATCTGCTGGATCTGTAGTTTCCAGGAGGGAATATTGAGAGCGGAAGTATCTGTATCTCAATCTCTCATATTTTTACTATCAGGAAACCCTATCTCAGCCTTCTGCTGTAGTGCCTTCAGTGTCTGATTTAGTGCTAATTATACCAGAGCACCAGGGAAAAAAATACCGAGTTTAACAAGAAATCTGCCAATTCTGGAAAATAGTATGACCCCAAACAGGAGATAAAATGTAAAATTTTCCAAAAATAAGATGCTTCATGCTGCTGTATAGCAACGGAGAGGTCTGCCAGACTGCTAGTAAATGAGAAGATAAATTAAGAATTAGAGATAGCAGCAGTTTCAAGTATTTCTTAAGACAAATAGAAGAATAATGCTGCAGGTGGAAATCTGTTTTCCAGAGGACAGAAAATATTAGAGAAGCACAAGCTGGTGCCAGACTAGGTGCTGACTGACATTCCCAAGCATGATTATCCCTGGAGAGACAGGAGTTACGGTGGTGGTGACAGGGGGACCCTTCCTATCTCAGTTCTCAAGATTGCAGACAGCAGTGCCCTTGCTGGTGGTCATCAGAGAGCTGCCTGGTCAGAAGTGCTGTTTCTCATTTGAAACTATTAAACCAAGTCAGAAGACAGACAGTGTTTTATTTTGGGTTGTTGTGGGCCTTTTGGCATGACTTTTCCATGGGACTAACTGATGTTGGTACTATGAATATGTGCTACACATGGCAGTCTGTCCATTAAGCTGCAGTCCCTGTTGATAGAAATATAAACTTAAGTGTTTAAGGTGGTCATAATTAGAAGTTAAGCTGGGAAGTAAGAGCTGTTACCATGGCTTTGTAAGAAAGGACCAATGTAAGAAACCGGCAGTTGGGAGAAAGCGATCATGGTATCTAAGGTAAAAGGAAGATTAGTTTCCCTCACAACAGGTCTCACCTAGGGAAGGGGACAAAGCCTGGAGGGCCAAAAAGGGCTGGATTCTAGTTCTCGCTTTTGACAGTTTTCCGAGTATGATGGTCAATTTTCCATTAATTATTTCCAAAAATGTACTCTCCCCTAAATAAGTGTTAATCAGCCTAACAAATTAACTCTGGCTACAGCAGATGGTGATAGTCTGCCACCCCAGAAGATGCCGGAGGGCTCCAGTATCATTGTCCCACTGGGTGGAGTGCTGGGACCATGGCCCCAGCCCTGTTCAAGAAAGTTGCCAGTGTGCAGCTGCAGAAGACCCACAAGAGCATGGCTGCCTGGGCAGCCCAAGCTGGCCAGCTCATGCCACTTGCCAGGAGTTTGATGGTGCCTAGAGAAGGGTCTTGGAGCTCCCCGGTGGTGTTGTTAGCTACCCATGTCTCATGCTGGCCCTGCAGCCTGCAGATGGTTTCATCTGTGGACTGACCTGGGGCACGGTTGCTGACTGCAGAAGTGTTTGACTGGGCTTTGTGCTTGTCTGAAGAGGAGAGCTGGCTCTTAAGCTATTTTGAAAGCTTTGCTGGGGCCTGATCATCACATCAAGTGACTCTGAACATCAGCAGAGAGTCTGTTACACTTTTCCTGTGATAAGGCCAAAGACCAGCTGCCAGGCACAGCACTGGTTTCTGTTACTGGGTTGCAGATCCAGGACAGAATGAGACTTAAAAGGGCTCGGAAGGGCTTGAGCCACCTCAGCTACCAAAACCCATCATCAGCTCATGTTTTAAACTGAAACTTATTCCCTACACTTAGAAGAAGGAAAAACAACAAAAAAAAGCACATCCTTTTGCTCTTGCCAGCCTTAGTGTATCTGCCTGTTCATCCCAACGGAGGCTGAAACCCAGATTGTAAATCCAAAGCTGCTGCTTACCTGCTTAGTCAATTCTAGCAGCAACATGTTGCTGGGCCAATGAGAGGGGGAACTTAACTGCATCAGAACTAATCTGTGTCTGTAGCCAGTGTACTGAATTGAATTACTTTTTGTTCTGGCTTGCACAAAACCAACCGCCAGCATGCCTGGGAATCTCCAACAGCCTTTGCCATTGCAGGGCTGAGACTGAGCCTTCCCAGCTGAGAAACAGCCGCACTGTATCACGAACAGTAACACTCTGTAGTGGAGCAATAGCAGCTAGTTCTGAGCTCTTCTTCAGCTTTACTACATTGCCCAGCAAGAGATGCAACTATATGCATATGTCAGCTCAGGACCTTTCAGTAGTTTTCTGGGTCTCAGTTTTGCTGCAGCTGATAGCATGCTGGTTTATTACAAACTGGCTCCAAAGCCTTGGCTACCACCAGTGGTGGTTCCCTACTCCTGTCCCATTCGGGACCATAAATTCAGACTGTTGTTTACCATGCTGCCAAGCTATTTGTGGAATCTCATGATGCAGAAATTCAGCTGTAAGTATTGCATGCTCAAACAATTGAACCTCTCCCACCTCTTCCCACATCAACCCTGCTCACAAATTTCGTTACTACTAGTGGAGAAGCTGCCCACATCTGAGAGCCACGGAGCCAGTCTGCATGGGGGAGACCAACTGGCTGAGGCAGCCTTCTTCTTCTCCATTTGGACATGTTTCTCCACAGAAGTAAGCTGAATTTTAAAATCAGTGGCCTGCCGTGCTCCAACCAACTCCAGCAGAGCCCGTGGTTCCTATTGAAGCCCTACTCCTCATCTAGCTCTCCTTCTTGCTTTGGTTGGCACTGAGGAAACTAGCAGCATCTTCAGAGAAGAAAAGTAAGGTTTTCTTTATCTTTTCTCTCTCTGTCCCTTCCTTCCTTCCTTCCTTCCTTCCTTCCTTCCTTCCTTCCTTCCTTCCTTCCTTCCTTCCTCCTTTTGTCTCTCTCTCTTTTTCTCTCTTTCTCTCTCTCTCTCATCTCCCTCTTGATTTATCCCTTTCTCTCTTCTTGCTGTCTTTTTGAAATCACACAGCCAGTGATATAAATATTCTTGCAATAAGCAGACAAATCCTTTTAGTGTAAGAGACTAACCTCACTCCTGCTGTGGCTCCTGCACAAACGTCTGCTCCTGTGGGGCAGCCCCACAGACTTTGGTAAGAACCCTAAACATGCAGGTCATATTATGCGAAAGGTACTGTTTCTACATCCAGAACGTTTCATATTTCATTACATGTTGTGATAGCTACAAATTAAAGCCCCAGTTCTGCAGCACTTTCTTGGGCAGAAGCTGTGGCAGGTGGTGCCTGGGCTTGGCACAGGGGCAGACCCACAGAGACAACCCTGCCCATTTTAAATTCTTTCTTTGCTAGGTACAGTCCCAGCAAGCTTATATCTACAGCAAGTCCGTGGAGTATATGCGCTTCCCCTTATAACTAAGCAACGGTATAACACTGATTCCCAGCGGTAACTGAAGTGATACAGTATCACGTACTGGCAGGAGTCATGTGTCTCACATATGCAGATATATACTGCTTTTTGTATTATATCTTTGATGTTAAGTCAGGTGAATTTGAAAGCTAAGGATACGATTCATCTCGGTACCTTTAGCTGTCTGAAAAGCAGGTGCCTACTCTGAGCTCTTCACCCGGTCTTCCTGAAAGTTAACGCAGACAGAAGGGAACTTCTGCTGCTCGCCGTTCCTCCTGAGATGGGCATCCCTGTGGGCTGCAGGTGGCTAGCGTCGGAGGGGTGTGTGGCACTTGGGTGGCTAGTGCTAGCCGGGGGAAATTCTGCCTTGTACAGCCTGTTTACTCACATGGGAAGCCTGAATATTACTCATTCTGCTTATCCAGAAGGTGTTTATTAAAAAGAAAGTTTGTGCACAAATATAAAGATTTTCTGCTCCGGGCCTGTGTTCGGAAAGTGTGCAAGGCAGTCTCTCTTTTACGCAGTATATGGTAAATCTGGTCGTGAAATACTATGTTGGCATAAGAGAATGGGAAGTCTTATCTTGATTTCATTTAATAAGACTATTCTAGATACAAAACTATGTAATCCTAATGTATATTCCTAAAAACGATTTCAGAAGGACCCTGTCTTTTTCAGGGCTGGAAAAATCTTCTGCAGGAAAAACATTTTTTTTTAACATGAAATTGTTATTAGCTTCTTCAAATGTAAGTAGCAGTTCTAACATACTCTATTTTCCTACTGATTAATTTATGTCTGGGTTTTTTTTAGTATGAAGTCATATTTATTTCAAATTCACCAGCATAAAGAGTCTCCTTCACAAGCTCCAGAGATCAAGATTCTAGTGTTATAAATACATAGCTAGACACGGTCCTTTCCTGAGCACTTACTGTCAAAATAGACAAGACAGAAATGGAGGAGATGATGAAGAAGAGCTGAAGTGACTTACTAAAAGTCATGTAATTGTCCCCTCTCCCAAGTTCCAGTGCAGGGAAAAAGCTGCTGACTGGGACTGCACATGGATTAGCTTACCCTACAGTTAGCTTGGCCTTTCAAGAAAGTTCAAGAAAAATGTTCCCCAGGGAGGAAACCAAATGGTTTATATTCAAACATGGAATATCCTGAGCAAGAATTTTATGATTTTTAGCATCGTTAGCATGACAAAAGATTTTGCGATGAGTAGTTGTGGTTGCCACATCCTTGTTAGCAATTGGTACTAGCACACAAGTAAAATACTAGATGAAGGCTGCTAAGTATTATCTTTTTTAAAAAAAAGTGTACAAAAATGACATAATTTGAGACTCTTGTTTGGCAGCCCAGTTATATTCTGGCCCTGTACCAAATTCCCCACTCAGCCTTGAGTGTTTCTTTGTTGAGAACATTTGTGGAGATTCCTCATACTAATTCACTGAAAAGATAGTTGGTGCTCTGAGCCCTGAAACCTCTTGAGGTTTGGTCAGAAAATAAGTCTGACTTCAGAGTTCCCAGTATTGACACTAGAACATTGTGACACCTCTTCTGTTCGTTCACATTTGTTTAAAAAAAAACGTAAATGGATTAATTTTGTAGCGGCAGGCTTTATGCCAATTCAAGGGCCTAGCTTCATCCCAGACCATGTATTATCTATCCTTCAGCGGTCGACATAAAATCAGGAAAAGCTATGAACTGGCTTTGGCAGGGTCAGCAGGCCCATACTGAGATAGACCAGAGTATGTAGTTACCCAGCAGTGTGCAGATCTGGCATGAGCCGTTGTGGCATTGCAGCCCAAGGATAGACAGGGTAGTTTGGGTTGGGTTTGTGAGTTTTTTTACAGCTAGTCACGTGGCAAACTGACAAAAAGCTTCTTAGTCCAGGAAGCCCTAATAATTATGTCTCTGTGCTTGGCTAACAAAGTTGTGTTGTTTTCGGGGAGGATGAGCTGTGGGAGAGGCCTCACATCTGCCTGCAGAACATCGAATGGACCTACCCTGGGAGCACAGCCTGTGCGTTGCTTTGCTGCATGGCCAAGCACTAGGGTTGGACTAGATGACCTTTGAAAGTCCCTTCCAACCCAAACTATTATATGATCCTATGAAGTTTGGCCTTTGCGCTTCTTCCCCCTCATCTTGGGTGAAGGGCGTGAGGCAGTCATCATTCATTGCCTTTGGGATACCAGAGGTGGCTTTGCCCTCTCCGCTGGTGCAGATGGGGGTTTTACTGTCCTATCAACCATTAAAGCAGTATCTGCAGCCATCATTTCTGGTTGTTGAACCACTAATGCAATAAAAGAGAGTACAGTGCAGGGTAGTCGGTTGCCAAAGTCATCCGGTTCTGAGCTGAAACCGAAACATCAATTGCTAGGCATTAACTGCTGCTGGCTTAACTCTTCATGAGTGAATTCACATTTCTGTAAGTAGTTTTATATACTACTCCCTTGCAATTCCCATAGGTGTTCATAAGCAGGATTTGGGGAGACAAGTTTCACTCTTACTATAGGCATTAGCATTATAGTTGCTAGTTGCCTGTACAGGAGTTGTGTTTAACCCAGGCCAGGCTGCAATGTGTTAGATCAGGACCTGCCCTGGAAGGTTCCCAGCATGGCAGCCAGCTGCTGTGGAGCAGGGAAGATGGATTTCCACTGCAGCCTGGGGCAGATCGCTTCAGCTCTTTTCCCAGGTGGGTCTGACACCCACAAGCAGCCTGTTTGCGCTGTGTTTCTCCAGATGGTTGCCCTGCTGCAGATGTCCAGCCTCAACTTTTTCTTCCACTATCTGTTGCCACTGTAAATAAAGAAATGGATAACGTCAACCAAATTTTCATTATTTATCAGAAAATAAATATCTTACTTCAAGCCTATTGTGAAGTGACTTCTGTGTCATGGCCTCATGGTAGTTTCAGTAGATCTTCCTGATGCTATAGATAAAAGTTATGCTGGAGGAAAGGGAATAATCCAATGCTAAAACATATGTTTCCAAGCTCACCGTTGAGCATTTTTATAAGTTTTATCATATCTAATGCATTAAAGAATTTATCATTTGTAGCATATAGTTAAAATCCCTGTAGTATAATGTAGCAGTAACTTGTACAAATTCATCTGGAAAAGTGCAAGCAATAGTTTTTTGTTTACGGTATAAAATATTTTACATTTTATGGCAGTTTGGGGAAAAGAAAAGCTATTGAATTAGTTTAAAATAATTCCTCATTTGTATTCTCTAAACTGGGCAAACAGTCTTTGACTTCTTTATAACAGACATTTTATGAGCACTGGTGCTTCACCCACCCACAGCAAGGAAAATAACCAACAATTGTGTTTTAAGGGCTGTGTCACATGCATGTGCATTGTGTGTGTGAATACTGTACTGTTACAGTTCTCTGGACAGAAACACAGCGGCCGTATATCCTACTTTCTAAACCCATCTCCTGGGATGAAAATAAAAGCTCACTAGTCATCTCTGCTGCTACTTATCACATGACTTTCTTTGGGGTTTCTTGAGAAAAAGAGATGTCTAGTTGTAATTTTCATACAAACATTCCCTCCCTGAAAATCTTGTGTAAAAATAAGTAGAAATATTAGTTAAAAGCGAAATATTTTAAAATACTTTGTAATGTCTCTTGCTTGTCAGATGTACCCAGCACTGGCCCTCATCTGCCAACAGAATAAATTCTCAATACTTATTTTAGACTGGAGACTTTTCCAGAGGGGATATGCACTGATTATTGTATGTCAGTGGTGGAAGTATTGAAACACTGCTTCTACACCAAACCAAAACTGCTAGAGAAGTTAAATTCACTTCACACACAAAGGAACACGAATATCACAGATATTCACCTCCTTACTTCATTTCTACTGCAGAGATATTGCTACTTTGCTTATAGCTTGCATTTTAAGAACATATTTCTTTTTACCTTAGCAAAGGAGTTGTCTCCAGTGATTTTCTCTTCACATTTTATAAAAGGAACATCTTTCATTCATCGATACTTCCGAATCATGTATGCAGCATTTAATTATTTTAGGTCTGCATTCTGAAATGGAATTCTGACCTTGCATGCAATGCCTAGTGAGTGTCATAACCCAAGTCAAAAGTCCTTGCTGGACATTCACTGCATGGTTATGTGTGGGATGCTGCTGACATCCGACCTACATGGTTGTGAGTCTCTCCTGGGCCAGGTAGCCTGCAGCACTGCCTCTGTCGTTGGTCCCACCAGCTCCCTCCTTGGATCCATATATCGGTATAGATAGTATAGGTCTATAGGTATATAGATCTATATATCATGATCCTCTCTACCTGTATGTGGGATGCTCCAGTAACGCTGTGGTGAACATCTTTGGACCAGTGATAACCACTGAATACACTCTATTAGTTTAGCTTGGGTTCTCCCAGAATCCAAACCCTGTGGAAGCCCTCATTCTGAATTAAACTTCTTAAACTTAATTTTATTTTAAGCAGCATAAGAAATTTAGCATAAAAATCTCTGCTTGATTTCCCTACTGCATTTTAGTGTTCTTCGGGATCTAGGTCAGTAAATTTTTATTGTTTATGACACACCTTCTTCTACCTCCTCACCCTTCTTCTGGGATTCCCTTCTAGGTTACTATCTTCATTTAATTGGGGAATATCTCTCTCTTCTCTCTCTAACCTTTGAAGTGCAATTTCTTCAGCTCCATTTGGTCCATCAGTGGAAAAGGGCATTCTTGCCCATAAAACCTCTGTCTTAGTCTGTTTTCAATATCTCAGCTCTTGGCAAGCACTTGGATAGCCTGGATATTTATCTGGGCCTTCTTATTTGTTTTGTATTCCCTCATTGGTATAGTTCTGTGCTCTACACTTGCCTCCATCCAGCTCCCTGGGGAAAAAAAGGTCCTTCCTGGTAGGGCACATTCTTTAGCATTCTCTCTCTCTTTTCGATTTGAAGTAATAAATGGATTATTTTTCTCCTCTTTACTTGTTTGCATGACAGGATTCTTACAAACCTTTAGCTATTTTGCAGCTCTGAGAGGGAAAGGATTGTACACAGATTTCTTCAGTCCCATCAGAGCACACTGATACATTGGGGATTGTGCTGTTCCCCCACAGTGCCAAAACAAACTTTTGCACCTGGTAACCCTGCCTGGGCTGCAACTGCTTCTTTCCAGCTGTGACACATCACAGAGCATCACCTCCAAGGCCAAGGATGTGGCAACCATGACTATTCATCATGAAATCTCTCACCATGGGAGGTACCAATGGCTCACCAGCATGCTGCCTGTCATACAGTCTGGCTCTATCTCTCCTGGGCCTTGCCTGTGCTTACAGTTGTGTGTCACTGTCACACATGAAGTTGCATCCTGGCAGTGAGAAGGAAAGAAGCTGAAAAAGTGCTTGGATTAGAAAAGTCTGGCATTGCTATTAGTAGCTACACGCACTTACAGGAGCATGATTCTCTGCAAATTATGCCCCTCTTTAGCCATTCTTATTCCCTTCCTCATGTAAAAGGAGACTGAAAAAAAAAAAAAAAGGAGAAGAAGGACACTGAATCCACTGTAGATGGCTCTTTTACACAGACATTTTGCTGCTTACACCTTCCTCTGTCTGAAAGAACTGTGACAGAAGGATTTGGTCTGAATAACTGCAGCCTTGCTCAATACACAGCATGCGCTTTCCTGGAAATGCGTTTTATGCACCACAGCTTCAAACTCTACAAGTCCTCTTAGTCAGCTAGAAATAGACTGTTTGTGTTTAAGAGGTAGATTAAAGTTTTTTCTCTCCTGAAACATGCTTCTCATTATGAACAAACTGGATGACACTTTCCCTTGAAAGATGCATTTAGCTGGATGTTTATGTTTGAAAGTAGAAAAATGTTCAAGAACCTGATCAAAATTCAGACACCAGTTATGGAAGTCATTCTCTAGTTTGAAGAATTCAAACAGAATTTCTAAACTGATGACTCTGAAATACAAAAAAACCCAACAGCTTGAAACCCCCCCCCAGAAGACAAAACCTCCAACCAGATAGAAACAACCAGCCTTGCAAATAATTGTTTCCTTTTTGCTCATTTAAAAATTCAACCCACCATTTTTCACATGTGACTACCAAACTCTTATTTAAAAATTTCCAGATAATCTACTTCTGGCCTTCAGTGACACAAACACGCTCCTTTACCTGTTTGGACCAGCAGATATCAACCTCCGTCTAAAATTGTTGGCCAAGCGCGTTGGCACTCAGAGCTCAAGGGTGTGATGCCACCGACCCCAGTGCCCTTGCTCCTGAGATGAAGTCAGCCAGACCCCAGCACGGCTGCGCAGCTCTTCATCTGTTCACGTGGCAACCTGCCCACTGTCAAGGGCTTGTGCCATGCTTAACGTCTCCTCAGTGCCAAACCAGGCAGGGTTTTGGTGAGCATCCCGTGAGGTGGGCATAGATCTCTCCGTCCCCGTCTCAGACACCACTGTATTCGTGCAGCTGAGATGTGGGGCTGTGCAAGCACACAGGCATCAGCAGGATGTCTGGTATCCCGCAACGGATGGGAGTCTTGGGAGTTACAGAAGCCTTCATTCACTCTCCTGGGTTTCTTTCCTGCAGCGTTACCTGGTGAGTGGCTACTGAGCCTCATCCCGCCAGTTCACCAAGGCCCATTGCCGCTGCAGCGCGCCGCAGCAGGCTGGTGTGTCACGCTGCTTGCTTAGGTACCTGCCAGTGGGAAATACAGAAAGCTTTTGCTAGACCGATCCTTTGAAAGCAGCAGGAAGCTTTGAGATGGCATAGGCAGAGCAAGTGCTGTTGCTGGGTATAAAACTGATTTTATAAAAGGAAAAGGAGTTGTGATTTTACACGGCATGAAACACCTGAAAAAGGCCATGAGGTCTTGACTGCCATTTTGCAACCTGCAGCTCCTCAGGCCCACCTTTCCAGAAAGACAAAATATACTAGTAAATACCTCTCTGTGCCCCTCTTCTAATTGAAAATAAGTTCCTTTACAACTAGATATCCTTTAGCAAAATACACAAGGTGCATACATGAGAGTGTTGTACTGGATAGTGCACAAGAAGTATCTATACAGTTTTTCAGACATATACCAGCTTTGAAGACAGTCCAACTTTTCCAGACTTATCCATCTTACTTTGATGGACAATCAATGTCCAGAATGTCTTCTGAAATGTTTTTATCCTGTATAGTCAATACTCACCAAACAGTTATGGGATTGAAAACATTTTATCTGGTTTCGATCAGCTCAGGAGCAGGATAATGGCCAACTTGTCACATGATTCATTTGCAATGAATAATTTAGTCATAATTATAATCAGCTAAAGTTTTAATCCTTTATATCTTTCACTAATCAACCTTGCTTAGCATATGGGGAATCAAGATAAATTCACTGTTTTAATTAGAAAATCAAAAGCCTTTATATGCTTGTTGGTTGATGACAGCACTCATAAAAGCATGTCACCAAACTGCTGATGTTTCAGAAATTCTGTCTTATACAATGCAACTCCTTGATTACACGAGCTGTTTTTAATCACGAGATTAAACTTTGCAAGGATGCCTTATGCCAGCACAGCAGCACTTCTGATTGTGCTCTTTGACCCCGTCCATCTTTTAGATATCAACATTCATTGCTCTGTGGCACCCAGGATGTGCTCTGAAGTGACCAGGCAAAGGTCGCATGACACTTTATGGTAGGCTCTCATTTTTCAGGTGCCCTTAATGGGCTTAGTTCCTTTTCAAACAGATTTAAGGTTCTCCAGAGAATACGACCCACTTCTGGTAAAATATGCAAAAGAATAAAGGTTTTATGGTATTTTACCACCAGATATACCAGTTTTTAGAGAAGTATCTTGCCCTTGACACTATGCTACTGTATTTTCTTGTGTTTTCTGAATAGCTAGACTAGAGAAGGCGGGGTGATTGTTAAAAATACTAGCACAGGATGGAAAGAAAAAAAAAAAAGGAGCCCTGGGTCTCACGTGGTGAGAAAGCAAGACAGGGAGACGTGTGGTTATTCCAGAAAACCTAATAAAATCAATGCGAAAACAAAAGACGTTTCATATTGAAGTGGACAGTTTTAAGCTGTTTCCTTGTACTGAAGAAACCACCCCGGAAAGATATGTCATAGTGGTCATAAAGGATCAGTTAGAGAGTCTTGAAGACTAGGAGTTTCAGGAGGACTGACCAGCACCCAGACCTATGACCACAGAAGGAGGTGCACCTCTTCCCTCCCCCTGCTTGCCATCTTATCTGTTTGCACCACCTCCAGTTGCAACTGCACCCCTAAATAAGATGGGCCGAGGAGCCTCTCCCTGCTTCTGAGGCTGACCAGCACACCAAAGCTCACCTTTACCGACATGACTTTTCTTACCCCGCAAGGCCACAGAGCAGGCACACTCAGCATGTGTGCTGGGGACATGCCTCCCCCAGACCTTTTCCAGGCATTTCTCAGAGGGCATGGGTCAGGGATCACACCAATAACTGAGTGACGTGGTTGGCTGACCCATGGCTCAAGCCCTTACCTGCCTTGTTTGATTTACTGGTAGACATATAGCCATAATATTAATATCTGCTATGATGTTGTAGTTTCCTACCAACAGACAAGTTAATGAGAACGTAGGAGAAGTGAGGAGAGGACCATTGACAACCCTACCCAGCCCTAGAGAAAATAGCCCAAACAGTGGGGAGGTGAGGAAGAAAAAACATTTTCCAGAGAAATTGTCTTTCTGATTGGAAAGGCACTTGTACAAGTAAAAGTTCCTCTTCCTTTTTTCGCCATTTCTCTTCCTCTTTTCCTATTTTAAATTAAGCAGAGTATGACAAAGGTTACACCACGGCCACACATCTCTCCCTCTCCAGACTGTCCAGCAATGTTTGTTCCTTTTTCAGACTTACAATGGAGACAATATTAAATCAAAATAACCCATCTGCTGTCCCAGACCCATGGAGACAGACATCTGGCGCCTTTAAAACTCAAAACCTTTTTCCAAATCAGAAATGCTTATTTAGAAAATGGAAACAAAGGTAAGAATTTTTTGCTGCTTTAGGTCTACTACTGAGAGAAGTGATATTACCTAGGAGCAGCTCCCTTCAGGCACTTTCTGGTTTTTTTGATGGCCCAACCTTCTTCATTTCCAGTTGTCTTTATAAGTGGTTCTTCCCAGTAGTATGATTTTGAATGGATTAAAAAACAAGAAGAAAGAAAATGACACAATTTTCCACTTTTTCTCCAGCTGTGCATTGTAATTAGAAACCCATGTGAAGTGTCCGTAAATATGAGTGATCATTATCCTGATAATGATCCTGATAATGGCACTGATGTATGATAAATGCTATCCTAGCTTTTCATTTATTGAAAACCTGACAAGCTGTCCATCCTTCTCGAAAACAAACGAAAAAAAAGAGTACAAAGGACTTTAGGTGTCGAACTCCAGAGTAGTAACTGAACGTTTCCACGGTATTTTTCTTTCATAGTGATGACATCTGTTGCTTTCACCATCCCCAGGAACCACAAGTAAGATGAGGTCACTGTCAGCTCTCAGACAGGACACCTAAATTACTAGAGCAGAGGTGTTGGGGGTGCAATACCGGTGACTCAGTACGTGACACATTTCCTTCCGAGGCACCGTTGAATCAGCGCCCTGTTAGGACGCCAGGAGTTGTTGGTAGGGGCTGTCTCTGTCTCCTGAAACCAACAAGAAAGTCGCTTGTTGACAGTGAGGTTCATTCAGCATTTACTGACTGACCTGGAGAGAAATTTCCCCAGAGGGAAACTGCAGAACTTTTCTCCGACAGGAGCATGTCACTCAGAATGGGCTGTGGTTGTTCTCTGCACTGTGCTTGGGTTCCGGTAGGTCTCTGATCTTGGCAGCTCACAGCAGGTCCCATAGTCGTCACCCGTTGTGTAGTAACTTGCAGCTACGCAGGAGATATCTTCCACCAGGATTAAATCCTGAGCTGAATTTTATCCTTAGTTTTTCCAGCATTGAAGCTCTGACAGTTAGCTATATTTTGCCGTAGGTTTTCAGCCGCTTCAGTGAAACATTTCATAGTGGGAAGGACAGTGTAATTCACTTGTATGGACAGTAAGGGGTTATGACCCTGACTTCCATAGACAAGAAGAATCTTCCCAAGTCTAAGAAAATAAAATTCCACAGCACACTGCTTTGAGGATATAAACACTAACATGAATGTTTTTTTACTGATAGTAAACCAAAATTAATCAATGATGCACAAAAATATGTATGTTAACATAATATTTAAAGCCAATGATGTTAAGCAATGAAGAATCAATGTTTTAGCAAAAATCTGTCATAGTAGTAAAAGCTCCTACAAAGAAGTAATATTTTTGTTAGGCCACCTGCAAAAATTAAATAAACTTTTGAGCACACAGTATCTCCATCAGCTCTGACAAAGAAATGTCTAAAACCCCAGGCTAGAAATATTAATTTTTTATATAATGTTGTTAGACTGAGATAAGAATTGTTTGTCTGACAACATGTTCATTTAATTCAACTGTATCAGCTGATTTCATAAAAAAGTATTATGCCTACCTACAGACTTTATAGTGAGAAGTGAAATGTAAGCCATTACACCACTTTGTTTATTTTAAGGGCAGAAATATTAGATCACATTACTTATGTAGTAAGTTTCCTGGACATTCTTTAACTGTATACTATCTTGATGATAAAATTAATTGCAGAAAACAAGATAAACTGTATTCTATTTAAAATCAAAATGAGCACAAGTAACCCATCTACAAAATTAAGCAACAATTTGATGATACTTAGCCAATGCTTTGTTTTGTAGGTGGATAGGTGGCAATGAGAAAATAAATTGTGAACTCTGTACTTTAAATTAACAACTTAATAAATATTAAAAAAAAAAAAAAAAGCAGATCAAGCCATGCAGGCTGCTTATGTGAGAGATTTTTAGCATTTTAGAGGTACATTACTTCATGTTATCATGTGTCAGAACTCAGCAGATTGGGGCCCAGGAATTATCCCAGAAAAAGCAGACATGTGATAACAATTAGTTTTAGTCATTCAGTGAAGGTCGTTCTGTTGGAGTCGCTGGGCTAGTAATCAGCATCAAAAAGAAATATTTGACATGATGAAATCTTATGTCAAACTTATTTTGTCTTATAGTCTGTTGAAATTGAGATGCTCCCAGAAGATATTTTTTTAAATGACACTATTTTCTGACAGAACACAGTTCAGCCAAAATGCTTCTAACCAGCTTTTGACATACTATTAAAAAAAAAAAAGCAGGAATCAGTAGTTTCAACATGAACAACAGCTTACCTTTTTGTTCAGTAATCTAAAACCACAGATAAACTGTTACCAAATATTGTGCGTACTATAACCTGAATTTGTGACATGTTTCCCTATTACATTACCTTTGAAGTATTTGCTATATTGTTACCTCTTTCTTCAGTAAGATGAAAGTAAAAACATTTCCAAAACAGGTGATTCCCTGTAGGCAGCAATTTGGAATTAATTAACTCCTTTAATAATTGCTTTCAACTTCTGGAGACTCAGTTGCAATGACGGTTCTTGTTCTGTGCTTGCAAATAGGACTCAGTGATGCTGAGATGCGTCGCTGAGTAAATAGACTGGTGCATCAAACCCACAGGAAGATATTTGGTGGGTGTCATTTACTCCTGGTAGCGGTCAATGCAGTAAACACCATGGTAAATCACACAGGTGGGTGGTGCAGGGATGACTGAGTTGCAGCACATGGCAATATATGGGATTTGGGTGTCTCCCCCGTAAGCAGTTTCTGAGGTCTTGAGTGGCCCTCTCGGTGTTCCACTAGCCACCAGGGATGCCATGCGTCTGCTGAGACGGACTTCCCACAGTATATAGGGCCAGGGGAACCAAATCTACGTTTCCTTTCCATTACATGGTACAAGTATATAGGGCGAGGTATCCCTGGCCTTAATTCCACAGCCCTCCTAATGGCCTGAGAGCACACAAGGTCACGCAGTGGTAGCATGCTGCCCCTGCCCATTGCAGCCACCCCTGTCACCTACATGTTTCGAGGCATTTCAGTAGCCATGGGCATGTTTTCCTCCAAATTATGGTGGATGTCCATGCTGAGCAGGCATCCAGGTGGCCTCACTGCCTCCATTTGTTCTGCTTTCCCTCCCAGGAGGGAGCCAAGGGGGGATCACAAATTGGTGACAGCAAGAGATGAGGTTGAAAGTATGAACTGAGAAGATCGGGTCTGGTTTCAGTCTCTCCAGCTTGGTCCTAAGTCTGAGAGGACATGGCTACTGCCTCTAGCTGCTAAATCACATCAACTGCCTCAAAATGGCTCATTTGCCAGTCCTCAACCATTTATGGCCTAATGATTAGTTCTTTTTCATGTTACTTGGGAGTTTCAAAGCCAGAAAAAGCCTGAATACTTTTCCCCGTGTGTGTAAAACAGTTTCTGTGACTACCCACCCCGCTGGCTATAAATAACCCCAGTCCTCCACGATTACCACATTATAATGGGAAGCATAAGTGAGGTAATTTCAGGCACCAAGCCAGCTCGTAACAGCACTTTACATCCCATCACATGGATCTCTTCTAGTATGTCCTCATGGAAGTTACCACCACAGAATAAATGCTTGCTCTGCTAATGCTGTGACACCACGTTACAGCAGGGGAATGAGAAATATACATCCCTCGTCATGCAGCACGCTAGACAAACATCATAGCTAAATTTGGCCGTCCCTGACACAGTCTACAGGCACCAGAGGTTGGTGGCAACACCTCGGTGCTAGCGGGAAAGACCTTTGACAAGCCCACGTTCAGGACATCAGTGAAGGTTCAGCAAAGATGAAGCAGAGCTTAGAAGTATGAAAATGGGAAATGTCATCTGTCATGTCAAATTTAAGGGTCCATTTGCCAAGCGAGAACACAGAGCACAGCTGACTGAGCAGCAGCGTGACATCCTGCGAGGACACGAGCTGAAGTTTGTGGGCAATGCCTTCCCCACTCGCTGCTGCCCGACCCCGACAGGTCCGGGCATGTGTCATGAGTGGGAGGCACCACCATTCCACTCAGGGTTCTGGGACAAAATGTCCATCCACATCTGGCCCAAGACATCTTCTCTGGTCTTGAAACAGAGACGGACCTTCCATGGTTCGGCACCTGCGTGGCACAAACGAAGCTGAGGTGTCGATCTTCCCTCCAGCTCTGCACATCGGCAGAAGGACTTTTTTTCCTATTAAGGCTTGTAAAAGTGAACACTGCAAGCACTTCATGTTAATACACACAGTATTTCCAGCATAAAGTACATAGCTAAGCTCTTTGCCTTCACACAGTCCCTGGATTTTTCACTTTATTCTGTCGTTTTCTGCCTTTTTAAAGCAGAAATGAAATAAAAGAGAGGGTTTTCTCCCTTCCTCTCCACTTTTGTTCCCAATTTTTTTCCTATTAAAATCTTGTCAATAAAAATACGACCAACCTTTCTTAATTTTTTTAAGTTCTTCACCAGAAGAGTGGTGATTCTGCTGTTGTCATATAGTTTAGATGAAGTAGCTCATTCCACAAACAAAACAAAATAGTCACAAATGCTAATGCATTGTGACAGATATGACATATAGTGACGTATTTCCCTGACAAACTAAAAGACCTTTAAAATATCAGATTAAAAAAAAAATCCTAGGCTATTGATGAAAGCTTCTCACTCATACACAAAGAAGTTTGTTAAAAGCAAAGAAAGAGTTAGACCACAATAGGCATATCTTCATAACACAATTTCGTTTGTCAGCTGTGTTTGTAAATTGTAGAAAATTGCTTGACTAAGTCACATAAAACTTAGGCAAGTTTAAAAATACAGAGCATCAGCCAAGGGATTTTATTTGATCATACCTTGCTTAGCTTCAGAATGATTTTCTACTTCAGTGGACTTTGTGGAAGAAAGAGCTTTACGGTGCATGTCTGTATCTGCGTTTTGAATTTCACACTAAACTCTGCAATTATGTACTGTGATATCAATATTCATGAACTGCTCTCTCCATGGTGAACACGCTCATCTTAAAGTAAATTTCGGTAGTAAGGGACCCGATAAAACTCTTGTATGGCAGAACTGGCTTTTTGGGAAGTCTGGAGCAGTATGTGATTGAGTGCAGCTGATGGGATTATATACAAATTAATATAGTCCTGGGAAATTTTCTGCTGGATTTCATTGCAGAAGAAAGCGGTGGAGCAGTGGTGGAGTTGGGATGAGTGGGGAGACGGAGAGTGTGGGATCCAACCAATTGACCTTTGAAACTGTAAAGGCAGTTGCGACTGATTTTCGTCTTCAAAAATCTGGGCAGACAATTGACATTTATTATAATTACTCTGACCTGATGAATACATTATACAAGGCATTACTTGTCAACATTTTAGGCTTTATAGGCTCTTTTTGTTAAAAACACAGATTTTAGCTGGTTCATAAAGACTGACAAAAGTCTTTAAAGAAGATTTGTAAGTATGTTATTAGTATTGCTTTGAAAAAAAATCTGTAAATGCAGTCTTACATTCTCACTTTAGATGTGGCTGGTTTTAGAAACAAATTTGATTTAATAAACTCTAGGAAGGAATGGCAGCAAACAACCCCCATAAAATATAAAAAAATAATTTTTCCTCTAAATTATGCATTCGGATCACACCACAGTACATAGTGTTCTTGCATGTTTAATGAAAATTAAAATTTCAACAAGTTCCACATATCACTGGTGAATAAAATATAAGTATTTTCACACATCCCTCTACCCAGATTTGTGAACGCTATAGGCTACATGTATAGAACACCTGCAGCTGTACTTTCGTTGAATGTCCAAGGTGATTACAGCACAGACAGGCTTTTCCAAACCGTTACATATGGTACTTAACATATTATATTGGAGATGTTCCTTCAAATAGGAATACATTAGCTTAAGTGGTCTGACTGAAGCACAACATTACCACAGTGGCTTTCTGCATATGTGGTCAGTTGTGTTCTGCAGGGGAACAGCGTTGGAGCTCTGCCATAATGAAGAAACCCAAATGCCTCCATGAGGCCACAAGGAGCCGACAAGACAGGGGAGTTACTGCTCACCACAGACTTCTCTTTTCTCTTCTAGAGGGAAATAGGCACCACCAGAGAGTGATTTGTTTTACACAGTCACGTTAGATAAAGAGACCTATGTATATGTTTACTTCATTGCGTTGGCTGGTAAGGGAGTCAGCTGCCTTAGACTGGACTGGACTAAAGCCAGGTGAGATGGGTGCCACTTTGAGTTATTGATGGAAAGGTTGTTTCAGCCAGGCCGTTTCTAGCTTTCCAAAAGCTGGGCTCTGAGGTTAAACTGGTTGTCTGAGGTTCCTCCTTGGTGGGTGGGGAAATGGAGATGTCTGGGAAGAAGAGGGTTCCTACGACATCAGGGCTGAACCACGCTTGGAGGCCTGAGTTGCTCCCCATCATCCCGAGCAGCAATTGTAGACTATTGCATATTTCTCACCCTGAAAAGCTTAAGTGAGAGGGAATCCATCCGTAGCTGCAGCTTTCAGAAAGTAAAAGACAAGCATTAGGAAGTACCCAACAGATCACTTGAGTTTGCCAAGTGAGCCCCAGCATTTTCCTGCCTGTGACACAGCCTGATCAGCGAGGTATCTGTGTCCCATCGGTCAATTTTGTCATGGAAGTCAATCCATCCAGATGTCGTTTAACTACAAACAACTTTGTGTTTTATTACAGACTGGTTTGTGCCCTGTGGTCATCCAGACCTGATCCAAATCCCTTAAGGTAAAAACCCAACACCACCAAAGCTGGGCTTTGCCTCCTTTATTGATAGGGTTCTCAGGTACGATAGGGTAGAAGGGATTCTGTGGAGAGGCTAACCTGCAGGAGCGAGCAGGAGGGGGCTTAGTCCACATCGCTGTTTTTCTTCTACGCCCAAACCTCACACAATTTCCTCTCTTATTAACACATTTGTCTAATCTTCCTTAGCTGGATTCTGAAATGCACTATAAAAAAAGCATTTTCACAACAGTAGCAAAACACTCATTTGGTAACTGTGAAGTTCTTTGCCATTCCACAGATGGAGCTATATTACTGTATACTAATCCTTTTTTATTCCAATAACTTCTCAGTAGTTGGACGTTTCGCGTATTTATACTAGAACTCTCCCCAAAAGGGCAAAATGAAAGTAAAACCCAGATTCCTAAAGATCTCCCACAAATTGTCTTTCCAAGATTATCGCATTAGCACAGCAGATTAGCTTGATAGATTGAATATAATGCGCTCTCATTTTTAGCTAATGCTGCTTTACTGAAGGGGCTAACAAACTTAATTCTATCCAGGGCAGGATTACCTGACAGAGTAACTGGGTAATTTTGTATGCTTACAGATGGGACGAAGCAGATTCACTCGTTTCTTTGCACTATTTGCATTATTTTTTTGGACATTACTTATCCATGCACTGCCGCTGGTGAGAGGCTTTGGTGATGTCTCAATGCCTGCAGGGGTTTTGACACTGGGTCAAGCAGCTGAAGACTCATCCTCAAGCAAAACATCTCTGGCCGTGGTCTCTCATTGCCAGTGCTTGTCTGCCCCTGCACAGGGGCTGGGGTGGCCTCTATCAGGATGCTGTTCCCGTGAGACCAAAGTGCTTGCCCAGAAGCCTGACCAGATGACAGGCCCCCCACCCTCCCCACTCTAGGCTCCTCACATGGCTTCTGAGTACCCAGAGGGATATTTTTAGCTTTTACCTGCTTTCCTGAATGATGGTAACCCCCCTTGGGGCAAGGGCCAAGCCGCCTCTGGGTTTGTTTGTCTTGTTGCTGTTGGACTCTAAGGTCAGCGGGTAACCTCCCAGTCTGGCTGTGCTGCGGTCACTCCAGGAGGTGTCACACTGTCTGGGTAACCTCACGTTTACTCAGTACCAGACAGTCACAGGTTAGCAGGCACGGACCGCGGCTTTGCCAGGGCACAAGGGCCAACTCCGTCTTGGCAGCAATAACAAGGCAGTCACTGGGTGAGTGGCAGGGCTATAGTTGTCCCAGCCTGTAGCAGAGCAGAAGCCAGTGCGTGGGTAAACTTCCTGTGAAGGACAGACAAACTCCAGCCCTTCTCATCTCTTTAATTATATGGTCGCTACCAACATTTAAAAAAAAAAAACAAACCTCTTTTTTTTTTTTTTTTATTTATTTTTTAATATAATGACTGTGACCATGCTGTGGAGCCTCACACGTTTCGAAGGCTTTCTCTGCTAGCACAGACTGGACTGGTCATAGCAAGGCTTCGTTGAAAAGAAATGCTAGCAATGAAAAACTTTCACAGCTTGCTGCTGGCTTCAGACAATCTCCACAGCGTTAAAAAGCAGGAGAGGACGTGAAAGAGGGAAGATTCAGGCCACAGGAAGAGACTAATGGGAGATCAAATCACATATCCTAAGAAAGTCCTGTATGTGGGGCTGCAGATAAGTGACGAGAGGACTCTCATTCTCAGGAAGTTTTGATTAGTATTGTCCTTGCAGAGAAGCCACTGTAAGATCTTTTTTACTCTCAAATACCGTGAAAAACATGTCAAATGCAAGAAAGTACTGAAGGACAGAATAGTCACTGCAGTCTACATAGGACGGCACAGCAATCTCACTAGGAAGGAAGAAAATTATTCATTGAGAGCTGAGTCTTAGAACACCTACACCTTGTCTTTGGTACCTTTGTCCATGGACTTTAAATCACTTTTGTGAGGAGCACATGTTCCCCTATTTTACTGAGGAGGGAGCTGAAAGAATTTAGAGAGAAGTCTTCGAACCGGTGACTGTTAGTTTTCCCAATTTGACATCTCTGCAGCCTGGGTCTTAAAAATTGTGGAGATCTAGAGACTCCATTTGGTTAATTTGTTTTGGAAGAGCTTGAGCGGGGCTGGCATGACCAAATTAATCCCAAGTAACAGTAGAAGAGCGTGAAATAACACATGTATTTCACAGTTCAGCTTGGTATCCCTCTTTTGGGAATATGTGCTAGACATTAGTTTTAGGTGAGCCATTTTGACCNAAAAAAAAAAAAAAAAAAAAAAAGAGCTAACATATGCAAGAGCAAAACTAAGAATCCAAATAAATATTGAAATGCAACTCTGTTAGTCTGTCCGTCTGTCTTAAAATAGCCTGCCCTACAATAATAATGCTGCCACATTTATATAACTGACAGGGGGAAGATCAAGCAGAATTGAAGCATAACTATTTTTGAGACCATTTGGTGTTCTTATACTTTGGCCATTCTCCCTTTCCAAGCTGCCTAACAGTTCCTTGGGAAGTGGGATGTACAACCTGTGCAGGCAAAACTCAGGCTGTGGCTGGACCATGCAATAAGGATGTTCATCAGGTTCCTGGAGCCAGGAAGAAAGCACACAGAGCATGAACATGTGTCCTGTATAAAACACTCATTAGTTCAACTTTGCTCAAAAAGTATTAGCGAGTTAACTCTGCACCTGCAGTGCTTAGGTCTGATCACATACTCTCTCTTTGAGCTACTTCTGGTTTCTGTTGGATTAGGTAATGCCTGTGTTCCCCCAGCTGAACTAGGAGCATGAACTTTCCATCATGTGGCTGATTAACCCATCTCCAGCCTGCAGACATGCCTGGACAAGGCTGAAGTTGCTTTCCTGCAGGCTTCATTAATCTAGTATTAATTAATGAGGGATGCCAGTCTCACTGACTTCTGCAGGCCAACATGTAAGACTAAACATGAGTGAAAGAGTTGTGTCCAAGCCTGAGAGGTTGTCTCTGCAAGCCTTTGGTTTGGATTAAACACACATACTTCCTTTTTCAAACGATATTTTTGTCTCATGAAGGTTGTGGTACTGACAACCAGCTTTGCTCAGCAAGAAACCCTGCGTGAAGAGTGTAAAATACGCTGCTCTGGCAGCCTTCCCACTGCCTGTTTTGCTGAGATTTGCCTTGAAGAGGGGGAATGGAAGTCCCCATTCCCTTCATGGTGACCTTGTGACAGAGGTGTCCCTGGCAAAAGGACCATGGGACCTGCCAAGGAGCAGGGTGGGCACAGCGGTGGGAAGCCAGGTGCCCGGAAGCAGGTGGGGGAACTCAGGGAGCAGAGCTACGGGAGCAGCTGGAAGCTGAGGGAAGGGATACGTTTTCCAGCATCTTGTTGCAAACTTCAAAACGGATAAGGCAAAGCCTATCCTAGGTTATCACAGACAATGTACAGATCGCACCTGTCAAACAGTTCTATTTCTTCGCATCAATACTGTAAACTAAAAACAAAGATATGCTTTACTTTTCAGGGTTTTAATCTCTGGATTGCTCTAGGTTGAGTTTTCCTATTGGAAGAAACTACCGCAGCTCCTGTGAATATGTCCTCATAAACCTCCCTTTAAAAATGAGAGAGAACTTACATACAGAACTATTTTCCAAGTTTATGTATGGAGGCTTTTTATTATCATTGAGTATTTCCTGGCATCATTAATAAATGGAACAGTTTCTATGCTTTTATTCATGTACATCAATCTATCTTCTTGGAGTACTATGTTGTTGCAGGGAGTTCCCAGGGTCAAAGTCCAGCCAGGACACAGACATTATCTGATGATCTCCATGCTGCTAGTGACTGAAACAGAAATTTAATGCTACAGGAAAAAAGTGCAGTAGTTCCTGCTGTAAAATTTATTTCATAATAATGGCCAGCATATACGGCATTTCAAATACTGGTTAGTGTACCATCGTGTACCAGTTGATTCCAGCTGCTGCAAGTAACCCTGTATGTCATGGTCAGGAGCGGCTCCAAGAATAATGCAAATATTGCAGGGTGTTGGAAGTCTGTATTAGGAGAAGCATTGCTTAGTCTTCTGCATCAGCTGAGTTTATGCCTCTTCCTTCTAAGATGACTTTTTTATTCTTACCTATTCAGAAGTCAGTCACCAAAATATTACTTTTTGATGCACTATTAAGTGACCTCTGATGTGATGCCAACATCTTGCCTTGAAGGAGCACAGTCAAGTTTTTCATATTAAGTTCTCTTTTCCGACATTGCTTTCTGAGATAAAATAGCATGCATTCTCCCATCATGAGTTTAAAAAGTCTGCAAAATATATTAACTTTTAATTTAGATTTACAAGAAGTAAGTAAAAAGAAGAAAGAAGTATTTGTATACCAGGGTCTGACCAACACCACCACCATGGGGAGCAACATGAGAAAAAATAAGCCCTCACTTTGATCTGTTGTTTTGGTCCTTCCTTCCTTCCTTCCCCCTTCCCTTTCCTTCCCTTTCCTTCCCTTTCCTTCCCTTTCCTTCCCTTTCCTTTCCTTCCCTTTCCTTCCCTTCAAGCAAGCTTGAACTTATAAACCCGAGAGCAGAATTTGGCTCTGCATGTGTGTGGTATTTAACCATAAGACAGGCATCCAAATTCATTCAACAGAAAAAAACCCCTCACATTACTTAAAGTGCTAATTAAATTACATGTCGAAGTAACAGATCTTTACCACTACAAGGAAAAGGTTTATAATGTTCATCTATGAGGACTGGTAAGTATAGACAGCCTTATGTATGGGATTCATTAATAATCATAAATACCACATGACACTAAAAAGCAGTAACTTTTTGTTGCAACATTAAATTTTGTGAAGCTATCAAACCACTCACTGCATTGAAAGGCCATGTCTTACTGCAGCAGCAATACATTTGGGCACAGATCAAACAGCTCCTCAAGTAGCACAGTTAGAAGCTTCAATTTACAAGTCTTAATTTTCAAGAAGTCATAATTACGACCAGTTCTTATCAATGTTCTGTCCAGTCCTTGCTTAAAATTAAAATAATCTCTTGTGCACCTGATTAAATTCTAAGAACTATATATCTCTTCACTGCTACATGCCTCATTTCTTCTAATCTCCTTATCCTTACATATTTCTCTCATAGCTCTTGTGAGGAGATCCATAACAATTTGGGCCAAGGAGGTATAATATTTGCACCAGTATTACATCAATGTGCTTTCACTCTCTTCTATCAAATCTAGGCAACCAAGAGCACTACCTAGTGCTTAGGGCCAGATGCTTATATCACCTTAACTAGGTGCTCTGTATCACCTTCACTCTCGCAGCACATGAAAAAAGTCAGGAGGATTGTCTCTACAGGAAGGCTGTACTTGCTGTTTGAAAGTGTGCAAGAACCTGGCCTCTGTTGGTTATACAAAACGCACACGTAAAGCCAACTTTGATGTAATAATGATTGAAAAATCTAGACTCCTGCTGATAGAGCTACTAATTACATTCTGCAAGTGTACTATTAGATCAGAGGGATTAATGTATGACATTGATAGAAATTCCTATTTTGATGGATATCATGTGCATTGATTTAGTAATTCTTCATACCTCTCTGTAGTCCAGTGAAACGAGGAATTACTGGCTCACCAAGGACATATAAAATAACATCAGTGTTTAGGAGGATCTGTCCCTCAAAGTTCCTGCCATCTTTGCTTCTTCGTATTATTTTTATTTGGTATTTACATTCTCAGTGCAAGAGTAGGATGTCACATCTCGTGCTGTGAAAAATGATGGGGTACTTATTCACAGCAAACAGGTGGCAAGAACAAATGCAGTTACAACACCTGAACTGAGGGTTCAAGCAATCTGCCGCCAAGCCATTCCCTAACTGCAAGAACCAGCTCCAAAAGGAAGAGGCTAATCCAAGATACACGTGCATTTACTACTTAGTGTTTTGAACTGGATTACTAGTAAGGATGCGCTTCTTGTCACTTCTGTGATGCATCTGAAAGTTCCTGGGAAATTATGCTGCCAGGACCAAAGAGTCACTTGCAAGCATCAATTAATAAAGACCTGGGTGGATTTCAGTCAACTGCCTGCAGAGACCTGAACGATTCTGTAAATCTGAAAAATCCTCCAAGACATGCAGACTGCAAGGAACTTTGTTTGAAAAATAGTGAAAAATTTCTAAGTGCTTATGCTCATGGAATGTAGACTTCAATCTCCTTGCTATTGTCCTTCTAGCACAAGCTATCATTAGTGATATGTCTGGCTGAGAGTTCAGGCTCCAACATTCCTTTGAGAAGACTACTCATTTTTCTAAAAAACAGCTCCTGTTTCTTTAAGGACAATTTAAGCTGTAGCAGATGCTGCTGGCTCCAGGATGAGTGTCTTCTTGTAGGATAGAGAAACGGCCTGATTCTCCTTTCCTCTAAGATCGCCATATAGTCAGTGAGTAGTTGCACTCGAGCTGGAAGAGATGTGCAAGTGCAGGACCAATGCGAGTCAGCAGGGAAACCCAAGGCTCTGCAGATGAGTCACTTTTAGTGTTAATCGTGACAAATGTGAGCCTGAACATTACCTTCCTGATGCACGCATCACCCAGCAGACTCAGACCAAGGTGCAGGCAGGTGTTTCAAAATGACAGCTTCACTAAATCCCTGTCTCCTTAAAGAAAAGTGATCCTTACAGAATGAATACTGAACATCTCTACAAATTATCTTTTTTTTTTCTTTTTCATCATCTTTTCAATTTTCCCAGATCCCTCCAATTCAAAAGCTTTCTGCCTAGGGAAATTGAGAGATTCGCAGTATGAGACAGCCTCAGGGACAGTCTTGGCTAGATGCTAAGTTGGGCATATTGGACATATGGACATGGTTGGACACTGTGGACATAGTTTAAGCTGAGATATGTGGAAGTCAACATAAGGGGCGCACGAAGGGATAATCCCTCAGTCTTTCCTAAGAGGTCCTAAGAGGCTGTTTGGCAAGGCTCCCATAGGACTGTGGCAGCCGAACTGGCAGCCTGTGGCCAGCAAACATGACATATTAGAGAAACAATTCATCTTCATTCCAAATTATCTGCCATTAGTCAGTGTGTACGTGTCCACAGTAATTAATCCCTGTTATTGCTGAAGGGCTGGTTCACTGCGATGTAACACAAATTTCTCTGTCCGCCTTTGTTTGCTGCTGTCAGCAGCTTTGCTTGGGCTTGCTCCTGATGACACTCTTTCCTTCTCTACTCCTGATGCAAGCTGCAAAAGTGGTAGTGGAAATTCAAACACTAACCCAGAGGTGAATAACTTGGATAAGTTAAATTTATAATGATCTAGTTGCAAAAATCTGTTTAAAGTGAGGTAATTTGTTTCTGTATCCCATGGCATACTGATATATCAGACAAAAAGATCATCTATGCAAGCGCCGTTCATTGCAAGAGAAGCCTTTAAAACATTATGGAGTTAGAGATCAAATTACACGACTTTCTCCCTGCTGTCATTCAGATAAGCAATTCTTTTTTGATTTCCAGTGTATGTGATGATGAAAGGTGGGTTTGGATCAAACCCTCCACCTAAACACCTCAAAATAATCCAGGCTTGAATTGATACTACTTATATTTGAGTGCCAGGTAGCCTGTCTGCCCCCAGATGTGAGAAGCAAAGGCGATTTTCAGAATTAATAGCATTATTTGTACCTATTTATTGTTATTCTAGCCAATATATTATTAGTAATAATGATGTAGGATTGGGGATTTGTTGCCTTGACATTATTTGTTTGGGTTTTTGCAAAATCAGGTGGGAAATATTTTTTTGAAGAAATTCCATTAAAAAATCATATTTGATCTTCAGGTTTATAGCACCGATACTATTTTCAAGTTTTGTTTCCACACATTTTAGAGGAAATATTTCTAATTATTTTATTAAAAATATTTTTTTATGCAAAAGTTGCCATTTTGCTTTTTATTTCTTTTTTATTTTTAAAACTATTAGAGCTAATGTCTGATTAGAGTAAAATACATATCTATGGACTAATTATTTAGTTACCTCAGTTCAACTGATTGCCAAAAATGGGGTAATGTCTTTCAAAATTAGCAAGACTTAGTAACTCCTGTGTGCAGAGTACAATTACCACAAAGCTACTGCTACAGCAAATAGTCTTAAAAGCATTACAGCTGAATGGTTGGATGTATCCAGAATATAGACAAGGAAGTATATGCAATTAGAGATTCCAGCTTTTCCTTTAATATTCTCAGTAGCATTTGCGTAATTAAGCAAAGTGTTTGTAATATTAAGAAATGCCACCTGGGGAGGGATCTCTCTGAAATTACATCCTCCCCTCTTCATGCCATATGATGCTGTTTTACACACCCCAGCTTAGATGTAGTCAAACCAAAGAACTGCTTTATGATGATGTCCACAACTATTAGCTGGTTAATTATAAAGCTAATATAGAGCTATGCAGATGCTACCTTGGGGACTTCAGTGTCAGTGAGCAATTCAACTGTTAAGGAAGTTCACACTGTGATTTTGCATTTCCTAGTCTTATTTTCCACACCTTTTCTGAAAACTTCCATCCCATTTTATCTCTAAATACGACCTTATACTTTGGCTAAATAATGGTCCTAAATTAACTGTTGTTAAGCTTTTCGACCTAACCATTTTCCTTGTGTGATTATGCATGCATAAATCTTCTAGCTAATATAATCTCCCCTCAAACTTTTTTGCCCCAAGTGGTTTCAGATTTGTTAGAAAGAGAAAACAGTTTGAAACGTCTTAAAAATGAATGGGGGTGGATCCTGCATTTTTTTGGGTGGTTCTGCCAGTAAACTGAAAAATCAACATGTCTACAATAGTTGCCATAAGTCACAAAAGAAGGAATCATTTTAGTATTTGTTAAACATGCAACTTAAGAGAGGGAAAGCAAAATATTTAAAACATTGAAAGAAAATCAGTAAGCCTAACCTTTCTTCTATTTATCTGTATTTCAGACAAGTGGATTATTTGGAATTATGCTGAAGACACTCAGATAGCTGGGGTTTAGCTTGTATGGGATTTAGCAGGAACCTCCCTCATGCTTCTTTCCCTGTCTGGGAGATACTTGCTGTAAACATCCATAAGGTATCGGTAAAATACCGCTAAAGCTGAGCTGCCGTTGTAGAGCAACACAAAACAAATGCACAAAGCAAGGCACAGTGAGAACAGCCAAATGTAATTCAGCTTGCAGGTCATATTTTGTGTGACCCAAATCACCACCTTCGATCTCAAATTTGCTCCACTGCCACTAAAAAGTCTTTGTCTGTGTTACTATTGTTTTCTTCTGTCTGGAGTGTGGGAGGAAAACATTTTAGTGCAAGATTAAATTGGCTCCAGATGGCTAAGCTGGACTCTCAGATCAAACTCCTGTTTGGGTTCTCATTATCTCAAATCTCAGTCTCCACAGTGTGCTCCTCTTTGGCCTTGGCAAACCTGGCCTGATACCCGTCCAGAGAAGGACTGCAGAGAGCGAGCACTGTCCTTGCCAGTCTCCCCAGTGGCATTCAGGGTGCTTGTCCTCACTGGTGCACCTCCTCAGTGTTATTCTCCTTCTCTATCTTTACTGTCCCCCATCCCTCACAAACTTTCCTCTCTCATTAGGTATCATTCGCTTCATCTTGGCCCATGATGTTGTCCTCTGTCACCAGTTTTCAAACCAGGTCCTTCACAAGTACTTCTCTGCTTAGAGGATGCTCCCCGTAACCACCTATGCAGTGACCTTGCTGTCCTCTTACGGTCCCTTCCTTAACACCCCCCTTGCTTTGATGACAGTAAGAGACTTCGTGGCAGCCAGGTTGCAGATGTGCTGCAGCTTTTTCTCTGCAGAAGAAAGGCAGAATAAACCTCCTGCAGAAGAAACCTTCCTCACGGAGATGGGTTTCAGGGAACATGTCTTTTTCACCTGGAGCTGCAACAAGACTTATAGTATATCCAGCGGCCATGGCTCACTCCATTTGGAGTCAGGAATATCCTGCCTAAGCACACCAGGGATCAGCAAATTCCCACTGCTTCTGGGGGATGGCCAGGGACCCTTAATTGCATCTCTGGAGGTCAGTCAGACCTTCATGCGGCTCCCAGCACACAGGCACGCTGCCTGGGAGTCACATGAGCCCTCTGAAGCAGTCACATATCTTTCTTGGACGATAACCACTTGTGAATAATGGATCACCGCAGCGAGGCATGCTGATGATCTATTATTCAAATGACAGCAATACCCAAAAAAGAAAAAGCCACGCTTGGATTCTGTATAATCACAGGATAGCAATCAACCTCCAAACACACGGGTGGCTGCTTCCCTGGCACCACACGTCTGGTAGAAGAATGCCAGGCTTGCAGCCGTTAATTAGTACTTAATAAACTGAAAAGGTGTAATTTACACTTCTCATTTACCTCTAGGAGCAAGAAGTATTCTTCTTGCTGCCTCTGCATTTTTTCCAGGCCTCAGGCCTTCCTGTTTTCCCTCTGCTCTCAGCAGCCATGGAGAGAAAATACAATGGCATCTTTAAGCTGAGCGAGACAGTTCATTTCGCATGATTGGTGGCACTGTTCTTGCAGCTGGCTAGCGAAGCCAAAATCACATGTCTTTTTACATATAGCACTCAGCTAAATCGATTCAGGAGCTGTATTTCAGTGAAGGCAGGATCCTCCCATGGCACAGACACAGAGTCCCCATGCTGAAGTGAGTCTCCATTTAGCTGCGTTTGACTTGATGAGAAGATGGTCTTTAGACACGTTATTTAATTATTTCAAATTGCTACATCTATGCAGAGAAATAAAGCCTCATCACTACAGGGCAGATTGTGATCTAGTCCTTAAGCAAAAAATGAGGATTTGGGATTTCCAGTCTGATGCTGGCTGTGCCAGCTGCCCTTTCTATAGCTTTAGCAGATCTAGCAACATGTATGTCTTCTCTCTGTAATGGAGTTGGTACGTACTAAAGGTGGCCATGCATGCGTACACATCTCTGCAGTCCCTCATCAATGTCAGGAAACTCACTTATTTCCGTTCGCTGTGCAAAGGCAGTGCTTGGGATGATAAATCATAGCTCACAACCCCGCTGTACAATGGAACACCAGTCACCAAGCGAGTGGAGTTAAAAAAAAGATGTCTTCAGCCACAGACAGCAAAAAAGGCTTTGAACTGTGTCTTTATGTCCAGCAAAAGCATGAAGAATATTGGGAGGTTTATTATGCATGATACAAAAAAGAGAAGTCACTAAATGTGATTGCAAGAAAATTAATGCAGAGAACAGGTTTATAATACAAAACATATAAAAGCTTAAGAACAATGTATAAATGTTCCTTTGGTCCCAGAACAGACATTTTCTGACAAACTATTTCAAAATACACTTATTCTGATACTGTAATAATTCAACCTCTTTCAAGAAATTAATCCGTCCACTTATATCTCTAAATACTCTCTTTTACTCGGCCTTAAAAGTGCTCTTGATTTAGCTATCATTAAGCCATTCAGCCTTGTCATTCTCCTTGTGTTACCATGTAAGCGTAAAACTGCCAGACCATCTCAGCTGACCTCAAACAAATGAAGCACTATTGTGGATAAAGACCTAGAAAATCACAGTCAAAGCTCTCATTGACTTCGGTAGCCCCAAGGTTTAATCTACATGTTCTCTAATGCAGTGCCTCTCTGAAGCTACAAAGGCACTTGATTGTAACTAGCAAAGTACAGGCTGATGACCTCCAGCTGAGATGCCCATCCTTACGTAGTGGATTTCAGCTTACTGGCAATACATTTGCATTTCTTGGTTGCCATTTAACCCACACGTACCTATGGACAGAGTACTGAAAGCCTGGTCCCCACTGGAATGGCACAGACCCATATCTGAATGGCAGATTCAGCAAACAGCAAGGACTGGTGGTGTGCAGCTGCGAAGGTCTGTAGCCTGGAGCTATATTTTCTACTAATTTTGTATTGCTATTTCCCAGTGTGACTGTGGCATCTTCAGAGGCCACATTGTGATTTAAGAGTGTAAGTCTTCTTAGGTTTCGCTCCTGAAAGTCATGGAACATCTCCAAGCATTGCGCGGATGTTTCTTCCCCATTAGTGGTCAGAATCTGGAACATCAAAAGAGTGTTGAACTTGAGATTATTTGCGTATATAAAGGTGTCTGAGCCGATACCTGCCTTTCATAGGTTGTTGCGGATCCTTTTTCAATGCCTCCTGGATCTGAGTGCTGGCTAAATGCAGACAGGCTTATTTTTCTGGGAACGCAGCTGCCCTGTCTGACCCTACGAAAGATGAAAACACAGGCAGATTTGTGTAAAAACAGAATAAAACAAAACAAAAAAGTGCTAGGTGTCCACAGAAGTGAGTCAACAGGGCCCCCAGGGCTCAAGACTGACTGAACAACTTAAGGGGTTTTACACTGAGTCTAGTGATGGGAAAGGTCTTGCAGTCTCCAGTGGCCAGAGAGGTACCGTGATTAATGCAGCAGAGGAGACGGGTTTGCAAAACACAACTGTTTGGTGATCATAGAAGGAAATCTTTCATATGGACTTGCAATGTTGCCTTTGATGGGAAAGGAAAAATCCAGGCCTGAGCTTCCAAATACTGAACTGAGATAAAAGAAAGAAGGCTTCAGGGAAGTGAGCATTAATCAATTTGCAATACATTTCATTATTTAAAAAATTAGTTCTCTTTCTGCTAAATTAAGCTGAATCAGTAGCTTAGGTTAATTCTGGCTACTGTAGTGAAATCCATCCTCATTTTCTGACCATTCTCCTGCCTTGCAACGGGAATCATTCTGTGAGGCAAATCTTTGGACTAAAAAAAAGTAAGCAAACATAAATAATTTGATTATGACCACTTCATTTAGAAATGCAATGCCTTCAGGAAAACAACACTGAGTTTTGATCCATGACACATTTGAAGAACAGGCTGATATATTCATGCTAGTGGTTTGCATCTGTGGAATGACATACACAGGCATGTCAACTTTTAGATAATTTGACTTTGGAGACATTTTCCTCTTTTTTTACAACTCAGTTGACTTTTTTTTTTTTTTTNTTTTTTTTTTTTTTTTTTTTTTAAATAGAGGAGTCATTACACATATTTTTAAACATATATTATAGCTTTTTTGTTCCAGAGTTACATTTTATTTAATGGACAAATTTTAACAGTACTCATTAACCTCATCTCAGCCCATTAAGCTTCGAGAGGAATAAAGTATAAAGCTGTGATATGAATTACATAAACATCTGAGAGGTTGTTTCCAGTGAATGCCAAGATATTTATTTTAAATAAATAATGAGTCCAATTGATTTATATTTTTGATGCTTTCTGCTTCAAAAAAATGTTATTGCTCTACATCAGACAAGTAGTTACTAGTTTAGAATGTAAAAACAGTCTGTAAAAAGTGAAAAAAAATCTTTTCCTTTACGGATAATAACAGAAGAACTCATTTCTCCTAAGAGTGTCTTTGTAAATTTTATATATCATTAAATATTCCTAGGTTTGAACATTCAGCTGTTACTGACTGGCAACGTTACTTATTCCCACCAGTAGCCACCTCAGGATCTTGTGAGGAGCAGAACTGCCTTTATGCAATTCTGTGTGAAACAAACAGATTTCAGCACAGACAAAAAAATAATGGTGAGGGAGACTCAAGTAGGGAGATTATTGCAGTGGTAACTCTGTATCTGGCAAGCCAGATGTGTTTGTGCAGATGATCTTCTTAACACCCAGAGAAAGAGGAGGGTGGTGTTAGGAACTTCCCTTCCCTTCCCTTCCCTTCCCTTCCCTTCCCTTCCCTTCCCTTCCCTTCCCTTCCCTTCCCTTCCCTTCCCTTCCCTTCCCTTCCCTTCCCTTCCCTTCCCTTCCCTTCCCTTCCCTTCCCCTTTTCTTTCCACATTAAAAAGAAAAAAAGGGAGAGTATTTTTTTTTTATGGTCCTGCAAGCCGTATTTGTGAGAAGGCATCAGGCTGTTGCTTCTGTGGATGTTTCTCACTGTATAAATTAGGCCTGGTGTCCACACTAGGACAGTACCTGAGCATTTTGGCATCTTCAAAGCACAAGTCATCAGAAAGCCACTCTGAGGGAGAAGATGCTAGCGGTCTAGTTATGACCAAGTGCCACGGAGTCTTACATCTGTGGTAATACCTGCTCAAATGTTTCCATGAGACCTCAGCTGCCCACTCCTCCTCCCAGTCACCTTCTCAGCTGTGCCTCTCCAGCCTCTTTTAGGCCCACGTGGTAAAATTATACCAGTTAGCTGGTCCAAGATAAAAGTAGGCCTCCATGAAAAGGGGGAAGGCTTTGTTTTCCACCTAGAGCAGTTCTGTGGTAGGATTCATTGCTCAGCCCCGCAAACAACGGTGGCAGCATGTCACCAGGGTACGTCAGGGCAGGGGAGCCTGAAGCTGACATTGGGTCTGAGAACACGTAGGAGCGATCAAGAACAGTGTTTGATTTCCACATTTCTCAGGCTGCACTGAGACTCTCCTTGGTGGAAGTGAAATAGCCTTGATCTGGTTCGGTGAAAGTCTAGTGAACATCTATGTATTTCAGTCTTCTGTGATTTAATGAGGTATTTCACACACTTACCTCTAGTTAATGCAGATTAATTTCCTGAGGATGTGTGTATACATGAAATTATTTTGGAAAGACAGCCCCTGAGCACTCTCGTACATGCAGTGCTGCTCCCGAAGATGCCCCAAAGTCCTGCAGCAGGGCAGGAGCTGCCCTCGCCCTCTCCGCCAGCCCTGGGGTGCACTTCCTTCTGCTGTGGGGCCCAAAGGCATGGGAGCCAGGAGGGCAATCCCAGGGGATTGCTGGGGCATAGGATTCACACCCCCTCAGCTCAGTTTGGTCTCCCTCTGACACCTCATCGGGGGACAGAGAGACTGGCATAGCCAAAAGACAGTTTTCTGGCCTGGGAACAAGCCAGCCCATTGCAATTCATAATGGAGCTTCCATGAAATTACTTTGTTGTAACCTCGTCAGTACAAAATGAATTCACCATAATTAGTGCATTCACTGTGAATCCCAGTGGAAGCAATAATGATTTGCAGTTTATTCAAAAAGGTTGTTATTTTCCCTGACAAAAAATGATCACCTAAAAATATCTGATGTATTGCCTATTACTTTAGTGACTGTAATGATATGTTTGGAAGAAACACCAATTTTCCTGTCTATTGCTTTTGACACAACAACAATTAGTCATAAGCAATGAAAAAAATACTTGCATGACTTAAGAAGTGGTGAGAAACACACAAATGTTTCTGTATTCGTAGCTGCTGCAATTTTATTTGTTTACATTTTTCTGACCCAATTTGTAGGAGCAGGAATTTGGAAAACATACTCTGTAAAAATTCAAACCTGTTGATAGTAAAGATGCAAAAGAACTGTATTTCATCAGGATAATTCTCCAGCGGAATAAGTTCGGTAGCATCCAGGTATCACATCATGTAATGAAAATAACAATGTAGTTGTCAGGAAAACACAGCTAGCCTTAGAATAGTAGCACTTCTCTCCTTACAGAGAGAGAACATAAACACATCATATTATCTCTGTGTTTTGTCATTAAGTTTGGTTGCTATACCAGTAGTTATTCAATTAAATACATGAGAAAATACATTTGTAAATGTTCTCCTTAATAATTTATTTTATCAATCTTTATTGACATGCTAGTTGGTCACTTCTTTTATTCATCTATTTGATAAACATAAAAAGCTATGATGAAAATAGTCACTATTATTATTTCAGAAATTTAGAAAACCTTCTCTACCACAACTTTATTTTATCAATTTTTGCCTTTACTTTCTCTTACTTTACTTTTCCCAAGTCCCTTTCCCTCCAGACATTGCTCTTTGAGCTATTCACGTATGGTACCTCACACTTGCTTCCCAGTGTCGCAGCTCCTTCTGCGCATCCGTCTTCATGAATAATGCATGGGGGAAGTATCTACCATTTCCCTGACAATCCTTATCGAGAGGATAGTTTCGTTCTCCCAGCACTGACAGGTGAGTCATTGACACACATCACCTTTGTCATACAGGCTGGTTCTCTCAGAGTGAGCTGCATCTTTGCCTCAGCTTTTCCTAGCACCTTGTGCTCATTATACAATTATTAGTTTACTTCCTGTTAAACATAAATCTATCATGGTTTCAAAGTCCAGACTCCCAGGGCCACCATCTATACTCTTAACAAAGGCAAGATGGTGGCTGAGATACAGGCCTCTGTGAAGGTCCAAGCCTGTTTTACTCCTCCAAGTGGACTCACAGCCTTCTCATGTAATGATAGGACTTAGGTTAGGCTACACATGCTATCTCCCACTCCGATAAGAGAAATCCAGAGCCTGGCTGCTCCCAAGAAGAATATTAATCCAAGCATGAGCTACAGCTACGTGGGTAGAAGACAAGTGGTTATGGGTCAGCGCATGAAGCTCTGATGAGAAGTGAGGTTTGGCTCCCACAAAAGCCAAAAGGAAATTTGCTTCTTGCTCAATGCAAAACCAGGTTCTGCCACAGCATGAGGCTATTTCTCCATTGGTTTATTTTTCTTTTGAAGTTAGATAGTTTCCCTCCCCCACTTCTTCATTTCTTACTATTTCTGGGAGACCGAGAAATCTTGTTCTGGCAATTTTTATATCTTGAACACTGAAGTAAATGATTTTGTTTCATTACTGCTCACCCTGCAGAATATGAGTTCCCACTATGCATTTTGCCTTACAGTTTCCAATCACACACAAAAACTTACACCATTAAAATGCAGAATAACTTGCACTATTTGTACTTTTCTAAGCCCTACTGCTTATAGGAGTGATTTAAACAGCACCTACTGCATCAGCTAAGCAACTCAGTCTTATTATTTTCTACAGATAATGGGGATCACCTGCTATTAATGAAGCTTAATTTATTCACCTCACTTTCCTTGTTGAGTACCCTCAGCAACAGCCCCCAAACAACAACTGAATGAGGGTGGAAATGTTTTTAAATTACTCAGCATTAGCATGGCCTGAGGTCTCCAAGACAGAAGCTACATGAATCCTGCAATGATAAGAGAAGTCCTCCTTGCAGCTTCTTCTTTACAAAAGCCCCTCTGGGAGCATCTTGTCTCTGACGCCTTGGGAAGCCCATGAATTCCACCAAAGAATCCCCCCTCATGAAAACAGGGAGAGAGTATCAGACATATAGGGGCCTTTTCTCAGAAGGTCACGGGGTGGAGAACAGACTTTAAATAACACCAGAGTTAGGAGAAATCACTAAAGCAGAGAACTGTGTGTGCACCTCCTCCCTGAGGTAGGGTTCAAAATGTTTTACGAAATAAGTGTCGCATCAGTCACTGGTGAAGAGCTGGGTTGGTCACAATTCATTTTGTTTTACTCGCAGAATTGCTAGCTTCTCGTGTGGAACAGATATGCCTGATTATAGATCATGAAATGAATGTATATGAATGTTTCCAGGCCTCCTGAGCCCTCCCTTGGCTTATAAAGCCCTTTAAAATTAAAAGAAAAGCAAACCTCTAATTATCTTAAGAAAATTATCTCAAGAAAACCCTTGTGAACAAGGGGTTTCACTATCAGAGAGGAAATTTCACCCATCATCTATGCTATGTTGATATCTCATGTAAAATCTTTATCTGCACACTTTATAAGGCATCTTTCCTCTGGGTGACTGATGAAAGTCTTCAAGTGAAGGTTCATCTGTATCAGGAGCACAGGAAAATATGCTTATTATCTTTGAGTTCCTTGTTTTTACTGCGATCACTACTGAAAAGTTGCACTCTTGCGCTACTCTGTAACAATATCACCGATCATTAAATATTTGGTTTAAGAAATGTAATGAGAAAATTTTACATGTATTAAGTTCATGGACAGTTCAGACTATAAGGGAAGATGGCCTGGGTTCACACAATAAAGTGACACATCTGTCCCCAAATCTGGATTGTACACTGAGAGAGACAGAAGTGTTTGGATGTGAGCTTTCTGTTGGCACTTCAGGCCTGATGCGAACACTGCAAATAATTTATCAGTGCTAAGTAAATTCCAGGTACCCAGAAATACCTGCAACCAGTGAGAGAAGAGAGATTTCTGTATCTCAGTGGGTAAACAAGTGGTCTCAAGTTCATAAGATGCCACTGCTGCAGATACTAATGTTAATTTTCTCTAGTTTGGAAATTCAAGTCAGTTGTGTAAATCCTTCATGATCAGTGCACCCAAATTTGAAAATCACAGACGTAAGTAGCAAGACATAGACTCTGGGTGTCGCCAGCAGTGCTCAAGAAGCCCACCAGGCTACAAAAGGCACTAGTAGAATGAGCTGTCCTCCTGAAGGAGCATGGAGGTGGCTTGGTGGATGAGGTAGAGCTGTCCCATTCTCTCCTTTGTCGCAGCTTATTAGGCTAAATCTGAAGTTTTGCACTCGCTGCACCCTCTCCTGATCCTATGGGCAGCATAACAGCCCTCAGGGATACAGATGGTGAGTAGCGGGAGGTGAGGGGGAACACGGTTTGGCTGCCTGTGCTGTACCCCGTGCTGCTGCAGAGCTGTGCTGGCCACATCTTAGCTACAGATGAGGGAACCTGGTGGTTGCCATAAATTATGTCACCAGCCCCCGGGGCTGCTCCAGCGGTGCTGAGCCGCTGCCACCTCAGAGTGAGAGCAAAAATGCCTAGCCCCCAGCCCATGGGGCGATGTACAGCAGATGCAGTATCTCAGTGTCCCCTGGGGCCTTCCTGATGCTGGAGAAATCCTCAGAGAGGCAGCTGAACCATGTTAAGGTCTGATTTGCATGTCAGTCAGTCATACCACTGCTTCAAAGCTAATGATCTGGTTCTTACCATCTTTGAAATTATCAGTTGCTACCAAAAATAATAAACAGAAGTTGTGTGCACCCCAAGCAGCTAATGACCCTAAAAAGATAAAAGCGTAAAAGGGAATGCCAAGGAAAAGGATACACCCAGTCAAAGCTCTTGGCAACAGCTAAATTCCTGACTGATTGGCTTAAAATTGGCTTAAAAAACTCCCAAAGGCAGTTGAGAGCAGTTCCATACATTCCATGTCACATGTCAAAATTTCATTGTGTGACATTGAAATGGCTCATAAATCACCAGGCAGTGCAAGAGCACAGCAAGCAGAGGACCGTTAATTGTGTACTAGAATAAATCACCTTTTTAACAAGCAAGTTTACAGGGGCTACCTTAACTAGAAGGGGAAAAAAAAGCACCCTGTGTATCGTCTGTCCTTGGAACTGTTTGCCTTCATTTGCTCTGCCCTCAGAAATCTCTGAGTTTCCTTCACAGCGTAATATTCTCTTTAGCAGCTGGAAGGCCAGTGTTCAGTTTGATGATGCAGAAGGTACAGACATTTCCGCGTTGCGGAATGAAGCACCAACAGCTGCATCTGTGTCTGACGAAGGACCCTGGCATAAGCAGGCATACACTATACAAACATGTTTCATTTGCTAGGGCAACAGCAATTTTGCTGCTCAAGGCTTTCATTAATAAGCCTCAAGATAACAATATCTGTTGGGTCTGCTGTACCAAGGATCTGTTGAGAATTATGTCATATTCAGGTCAGGTGTCTCCCTAGAATAATATGGGTTATTTCTGAAAAATGCAAAGGAATAAATTGTTCACTGTGTATGTGTATGCATTCATGTGTTTGTATATCACGTATAATATCATGATGCCCATTCTACACACAATGAGGAGTTGAATCTATATGTGCCTATGCATCTACATGGGAGGAGGACATCTAATGTAACTGTGACAAACTTACATGTCAAATGTGAGGCATGTCCGTGCTTGTAATTTTGAAATACAGAATAATAATCCACACACATACATACTCTCAGGCAGGAGTAAAAGCCAGCAGACATTTCAGTATTGACAGCATGCCAGACTCTCTGGAGAGCTGGTTGGTGGAAAGTTTGTTTTTTCAAAACTTGTAAAACAAGAATTCCCAAAAGTCAGCGAGTCTGCAGGCAATTAGGAGGAACTTGCACTACCTCTACATGGGGTGCTTCACTTGTGCCAAGGCAGCAGGTAGCTGGTTAGGCATGGGGTGTCATCACACATTCTGGTGCAAGTGGGATGGCAGAATCATACCAAAGTGCTGCCTAAGTTTCTGCTGCGTTGCCCCACTGGAGGATTTTTGCATGTAGACCAGCCACGGAGCTCCACACCATCATGCTGTGCCTGGGAGGAGAATGCTGTTACACTTGGAAAAAATGAATCTCTGTCTCTAGCATCCTTTAAAACTCCATCTCCGTTTTCCCTCCCGCCCCAAGTCGTTAAGACCCAATAAAACTGCTAGCGCCTCCTCAGGTATCCTATTTTCTCATACCAGCTTTCAGGTGCGCTGTCTGGGCTTCTCTGTTCAGCACACACAGGACACACTTTAAGAGCCTCGTGAACTATTTTGGGTAAAGCAAGAGGAAGGAAACTCTGGCTTCTGATGGAGGTTAACATGGCAGTGGCTCCACGAATGGGTACCCTGGACATCAGCCTCATCCTCTGTCCTTCCCAATCTCCTTTCCATGTAGGTGTGATTTCCAGGCAGGCAGCCAGGGTGTGGGAGGTGGGGACATGGACGCATGGAGGTGCCTGGGGTGGCTGTGGAGGATCCTGCTCTGGGTTCCCTGCCCTACTTGGCCCAGAATTTGGGTGCAACTGGAAAGCAAAAATGAAGAGACCAGGGAATATTTAGAAACACGAACAAAGGATGCTAGAAGAAGTGCAGCATGCACAAAGAGAACATCCACGCGCAGCTTTTGCAGCAGGCGAAGGAAGGTCTTGTAGGTGTGAGCTCACCAGCTTTATCAGATTACACGTCTGTATTCCTGGGGGTTTGTTTCACTTTTGCAAATTCTGAGTTTTGTTTTGAGTTTTATTGCTCCAAAGCAATAAAAGTTAGAGAGCCAGCTTTTTACAAAACTCATTCCAGCATTGCTCCAATATAAGAACTTTTCCCCTTTTTTCTTGGCAGTGCAAAGACTTGCATAAATTTAATTACATATATTTACTTTGCATTAGCATATCCCTTTGCCTTGTCAAATCAACACGCATTGCTTCCTCAGTTTAGGACTTCTTGTATTTCAGAAATTAGCACAGCAAGGATCATACTTGCAGGGGGGAAAGGGCATTACAGCTACCTTACAAAAATTAGTTTCTCACAAAAACTCATTTTACAATATAGAATCATAGAATCATTTAGGTTGGAAAGAGCCTTTAAACTAATGGAGTACAACCGATAACCTAACACTGCCAAGTCCACCACTAGACTGTGACTCTAAGTATCATATCTACAAATCTTTTAAATACCTCCAGGGGTGGTGACTACACCAGTCCCCTGAGCAGCCTGTTGCAATGCTCGACAATGCTTTTGGAGATACGTTTCTCTTTTGGAAATACTTCTGTTTTTTCTGACTTGAAAATGAAATGCTTTCATTAACAAGTATGGATTTGGTCGATTCTCTTAAAAAATAATTTTTAAAAAGCTATATTTTTAATTATTTTCCCCAAACCTGCCAAAGCAATTGGCATAATAAGTAAGCTACATAGGCACTTGGCTTACATCAGTCCCAATCGGAATAAGATATATAAGAGTTAGACATCTAAATAGCCTAACTAATTGCCACCTGACAAAGAGACTTTATGGAATAAGTCATTCAGCCCACACAATTGTCTTCTTTACCTTCAGAGAATAGCATTACAGCTGTCAAATGGTTCCTAAGCCTGGTATAAGCTAAAGGTTAATTGAAGATAGAAGGATTGCTAAATATCTTGATTTTTGTAGATAGATCTGATGTGGATCTCTGCTTTCCACAAGCTTTTATGTACAGAATTAATCAGCTCAAAGATGCAACAGCAGATGCAATATTGGTACTTTCCACAGGGCCGGCATAGCTGTGATGATGGGTCCTTTCTCCTCTTTCCTCGCTGGCAGAATAATATCAGCATGCTAAAACTGCTGCAAATAGCAGCACATGTTCTGTCTGGGTGTAAATTCCCCCTCTCTCTAAAGAGGTTGCCTAGCCTCAGCAGCTGACCCAGGATCCCATTAGTTAATCCAGTGTTCATTTTTGGAGGCTGTCTGGGAGATGGAAGTGGGAGCAGGCAACATCTCACTGTGCAGCACAGATGTCCTTCTTGTCCTTCTTGAAGGCAGGTGCCAGGGGATGGTGAAAATAAGGTCTGGGAAGACTCTAAAGCTCCACTGCAGCATCAAACATCTGCATCATCATCTCCAGGGAGAGGGAGCTCAGGGCTGGAAGGATCACAGTCTGGGCTGCTGGGATCTGCTGGCAAACCATGCACGTGGGCTGAGACCCCCCTGCCTGCTGGGGATGTTTTGTTTTCTGCTGGCTCGTCTCAGTCCTCAGAGCGAGGCTGGGCTCATGCTTGAGACTTGGGACAGTGTGCTAGAGTGGGACAACCAAAGTCACTGCAAAAGCTGTGCTGAGTAGAGGTGTGGGCAAGTTGGGACAAGTGGGAGTTGGACAAGAGGAACAGAGAGTACACCAGACCAGAGGACAAGTCAAGAGCATGGTCACACATCAGAGGTAGAGAAGACAAGGAGCTCATACTGGACCTGGTGCTGGAGCAAAGCAAAGTCAGAAGCAGGAATCAGTGTAAAACAAGAAGAAACACAGCTTCAAGCTTAGCCAGGAAGAGCTGCAGTGATCATCTGCTCTGGTGTCTGGGTAGGGACAAACCCAGGTCCATAGATGGATATGAGGTTTACTGGGCCCTCAGATCCACTGGGATAAAGGGAGGCCAGGCTGGTGGTCACTGGAGGCAGGGAGTCAACAGAGTCAACACTGGTAGAGAAAAATAAAGGGACAACACCATCCCACTGAAGGCATATTTAAAAATATAAGATGGCTCTGAAAACCACAGCTAAATAATGTGTTGGTTTAGCTAATTATGTCTTAAGAATCAAATATGTATTAAGAATCGAGTAAAGCCTAATATAAATTAGCACATTGCCTGATAATTAAGAAACTTGCTACAGTAACAACACCACAACTATCCATAACCAACATTGTAGAAATAACTTTGGGAAAAATCTTTGACTGTTTGTTAAGGTCATTAGAGGAATTAGGTCACAAATATTCTGTTAAGCCAGCGGTGGTATAAACCAAGATGTAGCAACCACTGGTGAGAAGATACGACACAGACTTGATATTGCATGAAAGGAGGGAGTATTACATGCAGACTATAAAAACACATTGACATATTCGTCATTGTGCACCTCATGTATTTTCAGTACTCTTAAACTGACATGTATATGATATAGCTAGAATTGCTATTGACTTCAGTAGTTTCAAATGAGAGGCATCATACAGCTAAATCCTGTGTGGACATGAAGTGGAGGAATTCACTCTTGAGTAAATCTGGTCCTGTTGCCACAACCTTTAATTTAATTCCCTTTGACTTCTCACCCAGGAATATATTAACACCTTTTATTTCAATCTATGAAGACACGGGCATGATAGGCACCAGAGGTCATTCTAGAGCTGGTTTTCATTCTTCTTTGGCTCATTTCTGGACCCCTTTTGGGGAGGGCGAAGGTCCCAATGGTGTTATCTCAGAAAAAATTACCTGTAGTTTCTGTGTGATGCACATTTGTTTAAAGCCTGCCCCACTGCCTACTTTAGGTGACCTCTTCCAGCACTGACCACCACAAACTTACTGTGGGAGTAAGTCCTTTTATTGATTACAATTCTACTGCCCTTTCATGTAAGCATCATTCTGTTCCTTTATTATAAAATACAGTCAAGTTGTCACTACATTGTTTTTCTCCTCATTAAATGTAAATCTAACCAAATTCCTAACTTTGTTATTCTTTCTTGGGTCTTTTCTAAGTTATGTTCTTACTTAAGATGAGACACAGTATTGAAGAAAACATTCCAGATATATTATCTGTATATATACACACATGCATTCTGTTTGTACTACTCAGTTCAGTAGTTTTGATCCCTATTTAATGAGGTTTTATGAGTATTTAATCAGCATTAGTGCATGATGTTCACTGAAGCTGTACTCTTTACTGACACCCAGAAATTCTTACGGTGTTTTCCACAGACCCAGCCTAGAAGCCAGCAACATATAAATATGTGGCTTTTTTTCTAACATACGTGCCTGCTATACCTCATCAAATAAAAACCTCTGGCTTCAATTACATACATATTGCCCAATATAAAAATCTGTTTTAACTATTTAAACAGGTTTCTTAGAATTTCCCTGAACTTTTACTGATGAAGATTACTTAGAATCAAAGTTCCTCCATTTATACAACAGGCAGAGCAGGATGGTGTGAGTGTAGGATCTGCTCAGCGTGGGACCCTACATTGCTACCTCTGTGGTCATGAAGGGCTATGTGCATTATGCACCATATTTCTAATCCTCTGATGTGGCCGTATATCAGTGTTTTAAGTGGAAAGATATGTCTGAGAAGGAAAACATATGACTTTGAGGAAAAATGAGCTATCAGGGCTTCCTATATGGGTGAAAAAGAGAGAGGAGTTGAGAAGGAGAAAAAAAGAGGAGCAGGAAGAAAAGTGGGCAGTGGATTTTTCAGCTGAGGGTGTCACTTACCTTGATGCCATAGTGTCACAGAGGCAGCGGCCAGGACGGTCAGTCCACTGGGCCAGCGCTGCTCAGAGCAGTGACACTGCCACTTCATGCAGCGGGACCTGCAAGGCAGGCAGGATTCATCTTGGGACTGGTTCACTTCGAGCCCTGCACACGGACCATTGCCACGACCGCAGACAAACTGGTGGGTGGCCGGTTATGGTGACAGGGTAAAAAAAGCCATGAGAGACGCTTAGCACTTGGATATAAACCATCAGCTTCGTTCCCTCCGTTCATTCCTTGGTGACTTTGGATACGTGCACTCAGTGGCATGTGCCTTCAAGCTGCACTGTATGTCTTAGAGAAGACACACATAAGCTGAGTATAACCAACTAAAATGTGGCCATCTGGGTCCTACACTTCAGGGTTTCACACTGAACTCCGCAGGAGGAGGGGAACAAACAATGCTCTGGAAGATGCTTTGCCTCTGTAGCAATCTCAGAAGAGGCCACTGGAGGCAGAAAATACTCTTGACAAGCAGCAAGGCAAGGATTACAGAGGGCAGACAGCCTGAGGCCCTTAGATCCTTCCAGGAGCTTCTCAGGGTGCCAGTTTAGGTCTCAGAGTGCTGGACCATTTACTGAGTGCCCTCAAGAGTCGATAGAGAGGGAGGCAAATCCACCCCCTTCATGCCTAATGGGAAGCATCTCTGAAGCAGCCCCACCTTCACTGCGTGACATTGTGTACTACTCTCCCCCTTCACAAACATCCTAAAGACACATCTGCCTGCTCACCGTATGCAAATTTTCCTTTATTTCTGGTGTTTGAGCTGTGTCCCATTCCTTTTTTTTTTGCTTTTTACCTGTGACATTTGCCTCAAGTCTTTCAGATTTATCTTATTTGAAGAACATGGCCTTGGTGGCTTTTACAACATACTTGTGGCATGGGTTACAGGTTTTGAATATATGCACTCAAAAGCCACCCAGGAAGTTAACAATATTGAAAAATTAATTACTTTGTAGGGGAAGGAGTTCTGCACCTCAGGGATCCGCATCAGGATGGGTGGAGCGGAAGATTCATTTCAGTGGAGAGACGTTACCTGGGGCTCTCAGTGCAATTCCTACAGACGCATCGGTCAAATGTGGGTTTGCTAAACCAACTTCCTTGTGTAAACGCTAACTTCATCATAGTAATTACACTGTAAAATTCATATGCACTCACTCTATATTTGCAAATGATCTGCTTGCAGTAGAGTCCCTTTTTTTTTTTCCGAACCGCACACGCACACTTCGTGGCCCAGAAAAAAAGTGTACGATAAAAAGAAGTTTAAATGCTAGCTGACCCAAACCTATATGCATTTGGAGAGAGAGGCAATTTACTCAGCTGAATTAATTTCCCAACAGTACATTTAAGGGTAGAATGTAATTTCAAGGTCTGATGGCTGACAAAGTTAAACGTGCATGCTGGAGAAACAAAAGGTGCTATTCCAGTGCAGATCCATTCTCCCCCAAAACATGACATACTCATCCACGTTTCCTGGGGGGTGCTGGGGCTGCAGGGGGATCCAGGGGGTGTAGTGGGGTGTGGGGAGGACTGTGGGGAGGAGATGAGGGGGTGAAGGTTCTTGCAGCCAGTGGCAGGGGGACAAGGAGGTGAAGGGGAGAGGAGGATTTTCAGGCAGGGGGTCAGGGCACAGAAAACACCCTTTTCTCCATGGCTGGGAAGAGAAAAGAGATGAAGAGAAGAAGCAAGGGGCTGTAGGAAGACAGAGATTAACTGCTGGATATAGCCTGTGGTCCTGCTCCTGCAGCAAGGACAATCCTCAGATGACACATGGTTGATTCTGCTCAGCCTGGAAAGGCACCATCGCTTGATGGCCTTGCTGCACTAAAGCTGTTTTCCCTTCCAAGGGTACCAGCTGGCTCCTCATTGCCAAAACCTGGAGGAAAATCAGTTTAAAAAACAAGCTCTGCTTTTTTATGCTTTTCCCTCATGAGAACTCCTGCTCTGACTTGTGATTAAAGCTGGGAGTTGAGCAAATGCCGAGATAAAAGGAAGGTGTCATTTAAAGTACTCTCTACAAGAAAGCTAGAGAAATATGTTTTGGACTCTTCTTGCCCAAACAATCCTCATTTTGCTAAGATGAACTGCAAGAGCTTTCAGTACCAAGGGCCAAAACAAATTTCTTATCTTTGTGTACTTGTTAAGAATGGGAATTTATAAAGAGTGGTTCAGTTTGGATTTAGTACAGAAAATAAAACCAGCATTGAGACACTAGGGAAAGCCGCACTTAAACTCTGAAGAGGCCACAAATGCAAAGGGCTGAATCAGTTACAGGGTGTTGGAACAGATCTGAAAGCAGATCCTATACCTGAAGAGGAATGTAGCACCTTAACCCCAAACGCTGATCTACTCAACCGACCTCCACAGCACCCCCTCTGCTGCCAGAAAGCCCTCCTGCTCTCACCATTTATCCCACTGAAGCTATTTCCCTCTACAGAAAAGAATTTGGGGTGCCTTATGCCCAGCAGCACAGCATATGGAGGAGAAAGGCCCTGTCTGGCTGCCTTCCCTGGTTCACCCTCTCTGGTGTCTTGGACAGATGTCCCAGCCCTTCTGCCCTTTCTTTTCTGCAGTCCAATGCCCACGGTGCCTGGAGGATCTGGTAAAGAGCCACGGATCCAGACTCTTTTGGGAGCACGGTCAGAGCACAGTGTCACATGAGACAAGGTGCCACCCCAGGAAGGCAGCATCACGGCCACTTCTCTGTGCCCAGAGAAGGTTTCAAATGCTGTCGTATGTGACCGTAGGTGGCAGAGCTCCTTGTTTAACCCCAGCAGAGAGCAGCCAGGGGTGGGCTGCTGAGAAAAGCAGCGGTTACAGATTCAACAGCAGATAAAATAACAAGACTAGCAAATTCATGACGAAACTCTGAATATTTTCTGTGCTAAGCCAGCCACAAAGCCTTGTATTAAAGAAAGAAATCACACCTAGGAAAGAGGAGAAGTAAAACCCAGGAAGGCAAAGCTACTGATAAAAAGAGAAAAACCAGGGGCTGGAAGTGAAAGTTTTGAAGCACATTCACCACAAGACCTTCCGATCGCACTGAGAGGTGGAGGCCATGCATCAGCACAGGGATGCTGCCACCAGGTCCCCTGCACCCTGCAGCAGGGATCATGGAATCATAGAACCGTGGAATGTCCTAAGTTGGAGGGGAACTACAAGGATCACTGAGTCCCACTCCTGTCCCTGTGTAGGACAAGTCCAAAATTCATACCATGTGTCTGAGGGTGTTGTCCAAATGCTTCTTGAACACTGTCAGGCTTGGGGCCTTGACTGCCTCCCTTCCAGTGCTCCACCACCCTCTAGGGGAAGAACCTTTTCCTAATGTCCAACCTAACCGCCCCCCCCGGCACATTTTCCTGCCATTCCCTCAGGTTCTGTCATTGGTTGTCAGAAAGAAGGGATCAGTGCTGGCCGCTCCTCCTCCACTTGTGAGGAAGCTATAGACAGCAATGAAGACGAGGGTGCCCTGGGCCGAATAGCTGGGTTTGGCACTGGGAGAGCCCTTTTTCCTTGCTCTCTGGGAGGCCTGTCAGGAGATGTTGTTTCTAAGCAATTGTGTATCCCACTAAGAGCTGGAGCTTACGCCTGGTTCCTAAGCCTCCCAAAGGGGTCCCTTGCAGATCTGGGCTAGCACAGCAAGGTGCCAAGAACCTGCAATGGCTGTAAATGTTCACCAAAACTGTGACCTGAGGTGCCCCTCTGAGCCCAGGGGTTTGGGTAGGGGTGGCAGGATGTACACAAGCTGAAGAAAAACCAGCAAAGATTCATTTTGCAGAGAAGAATGTACAAAACAAGGCTTTAAAACCAGTTCTCCCTCAACACAGATGAATGTATCATTCATACAAAAAAAGGAAATCACCTGATCATGACAAAAATCACATTCATAAGTGGGAAAGAGGGCAACTGCTAATCCTCACTCTAAAAGGGAGGGAATGCAACTGCAAGGAAAAAAAAGAAAATATGCAAGGTATAAAACAGGAAACTGGAAACTGCTGACAGCTTATGACGATATAGTGGTTGATAAGCTCAAAATAAAATACTTCTGAGTAAAAGAGATGTCTTCCCCAAGCACCCTGGTCTTGAAGCTGCACTCAGAGACACAGGCTGGGTGACAGTGCAGGGACCATTGTCTGTCCCTCCCTTGCCTGCCTCCTATCATCTGCCTCAGGCCTGTCTGCTACAGAGGTGAAGTCCTTTGTAATTGGCAGGGTATCGCCTTATTTTTCAAACTGTCCCTTGCACAACCCTGCCTTTGTCTTCCATGGGGTTTCTAAGTGCTACAGCCAGGTACCTAGAGCAAGAGGGGAAGCACTCAATCGCAGCTACTGGCATTCACAATCAGACATTTTAACAGTACAAACAGTCAAACAGTCTGGGGAGACTGTCTGATTATGCCATAAAAAACATTATTAAAATGTTGGATTTAAAAGAAAAACCCTTAGCCCTGGAAAAACTCATTAAAAAGTCATTATTAGGTGGGACCGCCATAGCAGAGGAGATGGGTGTTTGGGTAATGGACCTTGCATATGCACAGAAGGACCTCCTGGTGATGCCATTACGATGTGAGATTACAATGGCTAAACAATTTCAGAGCCTATCTATGGAGACCCCATTAAGTTACAGAAATGAAGCAAGGTTCTGCTGTGCAGAAGTCCCACTACTGCTTACAAGAATAAGAAAAAAGGTATGTATTTTCTACAGTTTTATTTTGAGCCAGAGGTAGTCTCATAAACTGAAGCTTTCCAGAGTTCCTATGTGTTAGCAGTCAGAGGGGGCTGCAAATCAGTGTGTGTGACCAGTACAGAGCACACACCAGTAGCGCACCCTGGGCAGGAGGGCTGGTTTAGTTCAAAATGTCTTGATAAGCTATAATACACCTAAATAAACTGTGACACTTTTAGTTTACCATCAACAAATGGATAGGTACATAGAAAAGAAACATACAGCATCATATTTTGCCAGTAAAAAATGCTTACCCTACCCTCACTAAATACTGAGCTGGCTTCACCAGGAAGCATTTTTTCTGAACCTTTGGCGTGGACTTTGCCCTGCCCTCATGGGAAGGCACATACAGCTGGTGCACTGCATCAAACCTGACTATAGTTTGCTCAGAGTGGGGTAGCCGCGAAAACCCGTGTTTCATTAGATTACCTGTGGTAGCTCACATCCATCAGGGCCTTGTTGCCAAAGAAGATGCTAAAATCTGGTAACTTCTATTTTTAACCAAATTGTTTGTTGCACACGAAGTCCCGGTTGCATTTAGTGCGCTTCGAGCCTTTTGATTTCTCAGCTGAACCGTGTTCAGCTGTGGAGGTTGCTGGAGGGAACTGAGGGCCCTGGAGAGCTGCAGTTACAAGGACAGAACATGAAACGGCGTGTGATGCTCCCAGCTGTGACTCTGCTACCTGTCCTGAAAATGCTGCCGTTTAAATGAAATAAAACATCTCTGATGAGGTACGCAAGTGCCTGGTCTCAAAAAAAATCCCAGATCAGTAAAAGGTAAGGTAACACTTAGCCCTTTTCTTTCACACACTGTGAATGAGCGTGCCCTGCTCCCTGCAGATGTGGCAGCCCTGGTAGAGCAGCTGGAAGCCTGGTGCTGCATGCTGTGTGCACCAGGGTTTTTTTTTTCTGGACAACATCTGTTTCCCATTAGTCTGTAACTGACAGTTGACATCTATTTTACAGAAAACCAGCAACCATACCGTTGTGGTTGTTGGACTAGAGTCTGGTAAATAATATCTACTTTCGTGACAAACTGGAGCTTCTTTTGTTTTCTATTTCCATCTAGCTGTGGTCATCAGGAAAAAAACTGTGAAAACCTCAGGCAAATTTGCTGTTACAGCCAGAGGAACCCCTGAAGCCATCCGTCAGTTCACAGTGGTATTTTCCTACCCATTCTACACCCTCTGACGTATTCACAGGAAAGTTTGCCATAAACTGGTTACTCACTCACCTGGGTTGCAGTGACCCAAATTCTTATACTCACTAGGAGCCAAGTTGCCTGCACTTCTGTATATACCAGTGACAATCTAGGGTGAACCACTTCACTTCTTGCTGTGTCTGTATGGGAGAGGTTCCCTGTGAGTTTCAGAAGCATTTCATATGCTCACAGAGGCAAACATCAGCTGAGGTAAGAGCTACCAGACTGCACATAAAGTGCAGTCTGTTGTTCCACTTTTAAACGTATTTATAATATTTAAACAATGGTGTAACTAAATATGTAATTAGAGTGGAGGCAAGTTTCTTGGAGCATGACTTTCCGATTTAGCTTTGACTATAGCCTGAAATAGCTACATACAGGTAAAGCACAGTTGGAGGAGAAAACCTTTGCTAACAGGGCTTGCCTGGGAACCTCCCCAAACCAGGTGGCTCAGAGGGAGGGCTGGCCACTTGCCAGGATTTGTCCTATTCTTTGGATTAATTCCCGGAGTAACTTCAGAAAACTTCCTGGGCCTCCTGCATTATTAAAAACAAAACAAACAAACAAAAAACAAAACAAAAAAAAACAAACAAAAAACCCCAAACAAACAAACAACAAAACAAAACAAACCAAACAAAACAAAAAGCAAAAAACGCCACACCAAAACCAAACACCACAAAAAACACCTTTCCCTATAAAAGCTTAAGCCTTAAAACCTTAAAATACTCACCAGGGAACAGAGCTTGGAAGCAAACAGCATTACAGACCGGCGATTAGTGGCCCAAGGAAGAAGAGGACTGGATGGCGATAAGAAATAAAACCTGTCCTTGCATTTCCTTGGGCCCCTTTCTTTCTGTTTACGATAAATGAACTCTCAGTGCTAAGCTAAGACAGATCTCTTGGACTTCCTCTGCACTATCCAGGTTATTTTAACGAGGTGACAAGCAAAGGTGTGAATTCGGCCAAGGTTATCAGTTTGGATGAGCTGCAGACTGACAGCTATCCAGGCAATCTGTGCTTGGATCTGCATGAAAGTTAGCTGTCCTCCACATCTGCAATGTGAAGTTATTTGTATGGACCTGACTGCTGTGTCCAGGAAAAAAGTACCACTCACTTGAGGTTTTCACCCTGATTTTTTCAGGGCGAAGGACAACCTTACTGCAGGAAGGTTCCCACTAGGTTTGCTGACACCAGTGTCCATCTGTCAAACGATTCCTCACCAGAGGGTGTAATAACCCAATTAAATCATGTGTACACCACAGCACCTACAAACGTTAATTGCAGTTCTCACTGTAATATTTAGCTTCATTAGCTGTTGTTGCCATTAAATGTTAAGAAAAAAAGGAATAAGTGGGAACTGCATTCATGCCCTTAAGGGTGCAGGTGTGGAATGGATGTGGTTAGCACGTGAAGGGAACTCTAGATGCAAATGCAGGCCTGTATTTATTTACTGCTATTGTGGAACCCTATATGCCATATGCTATATTTAAAATTGCTAATTTTAAGGGTTCATAAAATCATGCTAGGCATAAAAATAACAGGACACTGTCTTAGAAATTATTACATTATTTAAAAAATATTTAGCTGCTTTCTAATTTGTAGGTTTTGGTTATTCTCAACTGACGTTTTTAGGTCTTTTTGTGCTACAAGGAAGAAATATGGATAGAGCAATATAAGCATGGATCACAGAAACAGGGCTGGGAGTGATGTCAAGGATTGTGTGGTCCACCCTTCACCCTGGTGGCTGGATTCAGCAACTCCTAAACCAGTTCTGTCTCCAGAGGTCTCTGCAGAGATTCCCAGTTTATTCCCATTTGTGACAGAAATGCAAAGTCTGAATGGAGAATGGATGGGAAAGTCCAGGTGTGGAAGGTCCAGGAGAAACAGCAGGAGAATGGCAGAGGTTAATAGCACCTTTCTTAGCAGGTCATTGGGATCCCATCACATCCACAAGGAGCTTCTCCAGATACCCAGACTCAGAAAAGAAGGAATTACCTAAACCAGAGGACAGCCTACATCCAGACTAAGTCTGTGGCACCACCACCTCTGTCTCTGTGGACCTAACTGCTGACCTGACTGCTGACACAGAAGTCGTACTAGAGACCTCCAAGGTCCTTTCTAACGTGGATTACCCTATGGTCCTGCGATACACACATTTTTAGTGCATTTGAATATGGCACTATAAAATGTGTAAATGAATGAAATCAATTTTATATTAAACACAATCACATTTCCTTATAAGGTCTTTCATGGAGATGTGCTACATTGCTGCTACAACTTTGCAAAACTATTTTTCTAGCATTAAAGCCAAAATCTTCCCTGCAGAACAGCATGCCCCTTACGTGTTCGATCCACAGTGAGAGTGGGACAAGATTTCCTTCCTCCTTCCAGCTGCCTTTTACGTGTCGCATGTATCGTCGATTTCTCCTCAGTTTTTTCCTCTCTAGATAGAAAGCCGTCTCTCTGTAAACCTTCCTGTGTAACAGATGTTTTCTAAACTTCCGCACATTCTGTACTAGGCTCTGTGGTTTGCATCTTTTTTAAGAACAAAGCCCTAACCCGGTCCCAGCATTCAGTTTTGATGCAAAAATAATGAAAAATAATCACTTCAGATGCCCGCGAGGCCATACCACTGCTCGTACCTTTATATTACCTTTGCCTTTTCTTGTAACTGCACAGTATCTTCTGCCCATTTGTGATCCATTACCAACCTCCCATCCCCTTCTGGGGCCAGCTACCTGGACTGGCATCCGGATACTGGCAGCCAGTATCGATGCACATTGTTACACCTACCTCAGCACAGCTGCTCTCTTGTTGCCTTGAATCATATCTTCTTGTTCCCAACACTATTCCCAGCCTTTCAAGACCAGCTGGAAGTCCAGACCACATTGCAGCTCTTCACTGTTTAATGCCATCTGCATCTTTCATGAACATACACCCATTTCCATCATCCAAGTCATGAAAACATGGCCTCGAACCAGACCAGGACAGACCCCAGAAAGGCAAGGAGAAGAAGATAAATTCTCACCATCAATTAACTTCCGAATGATGTAAAACATATACAGTCAGCACAAGAGTTTGTGTTACTGTTTGGGTCAGGAGCAAGCTGCAATCCAAGTTGGAGGTCAGGGTGGTAACTGCAGAGGACAGATCCTGCAGAAACATCCCACTTATCAGAAGAGAGAAAAATACTGAATGAGGGAGTGGGTTAGGCTCAGCTCATCCCACCCAGCATTGCTTTCACATGCTGAGAGCAAGATTTAGAGACCTGTAAAGAGTTTCCATCAAATCAGAGAAAATAAAATACATTTGCATGAGTGCTAACAAACACAGATTCAGCACTTGAAGCCACTCTGCTGTGACCACACAATGAGGTCCCTGTGATGGCAAGGTGTATATTCGTGCTGTGAAATAAAATGTCAGTGGCACAAAACAATTATGTTAGTGACAACTGAATCTCTGGCATACCCATATCCTTCATCAGACACCACTCAGGAAATACACAGTTTAACCAGTCTTAATGAGTTTATCCAGACAACCATAACCTGAAGACAAATATTTCCTTTATTCTCTTATTCCCTTATTAAGACTGTACATACAATGGGAATGAGTCTCCAGTTCACATATATTTTATCAGTCTGCAAGCAGAGGCTCTTGCTGTGCACTTAACCTCCCTCCTTGCAAAGGCACCTTTCCCAGTTCAGGGTAATTTCACTAACCTGTCATTGAAGGTGGAACTGTGGTGCTGTAAAATATCTTCTTGCCTTAGCACAAGGCACTGATCCAGCTCTGAGTGCCAGAATCACAGTGATGGGCACTTAATTTTCTACTGCTGCGAGTAAATCTAGATGTTCAGGAAAATGCTTCTAATTGCAGATTGGTTTTGCTGCATTTGTGGGTTTTGTACCTCCACTGAAAATTGAAGTCCAGCCTCTCAAATACAGTCAGCTCCATTGTCATCAATATCTGGCTTAATGCCTGCAAGTTTACAAACAAACTAGGGAAAGGACAGATTTGAGCATAATGCCTTGGTACCTCATTTACCATCATTTGGTTCTTACAGGCCACGAGGGCCTGTGTTATTAGTCCAACGGTTTTATGGGATTATGTGGTCCTTTATGAGCTGCTAATCACTTCATCGTGCTGAATTATTGCAGGCCATGATATTTCGTACATTGTTGCCTGGCAGAGCACTGCTGTGAGTTTCGCAGTGCCTCCAGGCACCAAGGCCCAGCTTGGAGGCTCTGCTGGGCAGAGGTGCTTGGCCAGGTGGCTGCAGCATGAGGTCGTCCCTGGATGCTTCCCATGCGGCCATCCCACATACAGCGCAGTGCACCCGTGGGATGTATGGGCATCTGTCATGTCCCTGCTTCAGCATTCATCCGTCGCAGCCTTCCCCATACACCCAGTGCAGTCAGAGCAGAGTCCTGGCAACTTGCTCTGCCTGGCATGGAGGAGCAGGAGAGAGGCCGTGGTGCTACCCCCGTGAGTGCCGTGGTCCTCACACATGCAGGTTTACAGGCGGCACATCTGGTTTCCTCAAAAGCAGAGGACACAGATGATGGTGTGCAGCTGGGCCAGGGTGAGGAGACAGGCAGGCTGGGCATGATGTGTCCTGGGAGAGGAGGTAGGAGATGCCACAGCACTTGGGAAGGGGTATCCAACCACCCACTGTCACTGTGTCTTTGCTCAGCATCACACTGTTTTGTGAGGTGTTAATACTATTTCTTTCTGGCAGGTTGCACCAATAAAGGTGACACCCAAAGGCTACTTCTTATGTACACAGAGCTGATAATTCTGGAGCATGTCACACATCCAGTGGCCAGTGTGCTGAATTCGGCATCTCTTCCGTGACTGCAAAGACCTTATCTCCACATGGAAAGGGCAGTGGAGAGCCCAGCCCTTCAAATGGTATAAAAGCTGCATGGAAAATTATGATTTTTGACCACTGTTTTCTTTAACCACAGGGACTACTTTAAAAAAAAAAAAAAAGTATTTGTGGTATTTTTATTTCTGTTAATGTTACTACTGTCTTCTGGAAAGCAGAGGTGAGTTATGTTATCTACGCACAAAACTCAGGATTCCTGCTGCAACCCAGTGGCGGGGTTAAAGCCAACAAGCTTTGTGCCACCAAACAAAGCAAAATCAGGGAGACAAGTCCTTTACAGCAGGTGGTGGAATAGATGGAGTGACAGCACTGTCACTTGTTGGCACCTTGCATACAACCCGTGGCCCTTCAGGCAATAGTTTTCAACTCTGCCCTCCAAAATGTTGGCAGAGAATTTGGGTCAGAGAATTTGGGTTTCCTAACAGCATGCCTGATATTGTTCTTAGTTGTCCTCCATGGGCGCAGTAGATATATCCCCACGAGTGCCACCAGATCACAGGTTGAGAGCTGCAGTTCAGAGGCACCAGTGGGAGGATTTCACCAGCAACAAGCACTCAGGTGAGCAGGGAGGAGGAAGGTTGATCCTAAGACTTTTCTCGCCTTCCTCACCCTCTCAGAGGGATTAACTACATGTTAAGAGTTTAATTCCTAGAACCAGCTACACAATCCTGGATTTTGAGCTCTACGGAAAAGGGGGAAAACACAGAGAAACTACCAGGAGAAAGGTAATCTTTTTTTCTCAGCTGACAGTGGGAATTCACCTTCAGTCCTTGCTTATAAGCACTGATGTGAGTCACAGGACAGGCCACTTTAGTGAGAGGTGCCCCTATAGGTGCTGCTGTTAAGTTCCTACTCACAGCTCTCACAAGCAGGCAAAAAAAGTGCACTTATTACAATCCACCATATGGATTCGCCTTGGGTTTAATATTTAGCAAAAAGGTTTTTTAAGTTCGGAAAGAAAGCTCAGGAAATACAGGACTTCGACAACCAGACATGAGATAAGATGATTTGCAAGCTGTGCAGGATGTATCTATTGCTCTCAGCCTGGCTTTCATTTCAGGAATGAGTATTAGCATGTGGAAAGGGCTCAATATCACCTGCTTTTCTTTAAAGAGGAAACATTTCTGTTCCTGCTTTAAATTGTTCCTGCACATTCTTGGCTGTCACATCAGCTCTGCTGTCGTCAAACTGGATTCAGGTGCACAACTGGAGCGACCCTGCAGGAGCTGGTGGCGTTGCCCCAGCTTTCCAGGAGTGTTAATGAAATCCAAAGCTGAGCCTTGGAGATTTTCCTTGCTCTAAGCAGGGCTAGAGGCAACAGAATTAGAGGGGGCAGAAGCCATTTCTGAGGCAGAAGTTAACACCAATAAGTAATTGTTGTTTCCACCACTCAACAGTGCTTTGATCTTTCTGACCATACTCAGCACAGAGAAATCAAGCTTAGCACATCTCCAGGCTTAGCAGGCATCTGGAGATTTTGCCTTGGGTAGCTCCTCACAGGGGTAAAGCTCCAACCTCAGGGAGGGCAGCGGGGAGTCACTCCTGCCTCTCACGGAGTCAGGCACTCCTAGGACATTGGGACCCTCATGGGAGCTGGGGAGGAAGAAGAGGCGCATCCTTCTATGAGTGACAGGCTGACCCAGCTCCAGAGGGGACCCAGACCCTCCTGTTCCTGCCAGAGGCAAGGTATCAAGGGCATCTTACCCACAGAGAACCAGTAACTCCTAAACCAGTCTGTGTCAGAGTGCCTGAGGATACCAGCAGGGGCACGCACTCTCTCTGAATGCCTCATCCCAAATGCAACCCAGATGACCTGACAGTATATTTATTTTCTAGTTTTAAGATAAAGCCGCAGCACAGTTTGCCACATCCAGCTCTCCCTGGAGCAGGGAACCCCATTCCAGTTAATGCTGCCACTGTTCATATGGACACCAACCTCTTATGGAAGTCAGATGGCACAAGCTGCGTTTTGCAAGGGGTGTCGCAACGAGGGAAAACATGCTAAAAAGGATCTGGTCTTCTCTGTGTTAGATCTCTGGTCTGCAAACTGACCAAAGATAGTTGCTAAACTCTGAAGACAAGAAGCAAAACTCCACTATTTGGACACCATTTTCTGGAGGCAACTTACCTTTTTAGGACAGGCTCGTGACATTTGCTTAGCTTTGGACTCGCTGAGAGTTTGTAATAGAATGCCAAAATACCATGGTCGTATGTTGGCTGTTCATGCCACACAATGCAAGACCACAAACGAAAAGCAGTAAAGCAGCAATCAAAAAAAAAGGGTGTTTGGCCCACTGTATCCAAGCCTTTGTGCAACCCCCTGTTCTTCATGAACATCCTCAAAATAAGGAGAGAAACTATCCGTATCTCATAGGTTTGTGTGAAATGACATTCCATGAGTTACACAAAAATAACCTACTTCTATAGAGCTCAAATCAAAGTGAGTTACACTTTTCATCTATAATTAGCACTTTCATGTTTGCCAACAGGACCCCAGCAGCATTGGTTCCCATTGGAAAACTCAATATAAAATCCTAACAAACAGCCCAGTAAAATTATTATGTTTGCTTGTTTTCATCTCCAGCTTGGACACATCAGAGGTTGTATCAGGCTGCACTGAAGCAGCATGCTGTTGCAACATGAAAAGCACAAAACCAGCACCAAATGTTTCACTCAAAGGCAGCCATTTACGCTATTCTCCTGGAGACAGACAGCTATTTTCTGATTATTTAAATAGGATTCAAACCCCATAAGAGAAGCTGCAAGTAATGGTCTCCTTATGTCTCTATAAAGGAGGCTTCCCTAGTTGCTGGCACTAAACCAGCTCTTGTTTGACAGCCATATTATAATTACATCTGGGTCAGGAGATGTAGACTGACAAATTTTATTTGGAAACAATAACTAGGAAAAAAAGCAATAACCAGGCAGAGCTAATATTTTATGAGCCATCGTGCCCTCCTGAAAAGGCTTTTCATGGGTTCCTGTTAGCACAGGAATGAACAGAAAATGCACACCTCAAGGAGTGTGTGAGAGAAATTTTGCCCAAAAAATAGGCATGACCAGAAAAATGTGTGATGAGCTCTGAATTCTCAGCTGAGTGCTCTGGAGTGGGGAAGTGATGCAGCAGCTTGATAATTGTTGTAACAGCTGAGGGATTTGGTCAGTCTGATAGGTTCCGTTTTCCACATCTCTGGGAGACAAGACGCCAACCTGGTCATATATTTTTTTTCTACATTCATTGCTAATTTCTGAACTCTTACGAATGACACTGAATAAATGTTTACACCTTTAAGTAGCTTATTGCAAACTGCAGCAAGGTGTCTAAGTGCTGGTTACCATACCTAGAACAACAAGATTCTTGGGGAAGGCAATTTCTCTGCTGTATTTTTGGAGTTTCTGGCAGTTTAAGCAGATGCCTGGCTGAATAAGACCATCAGTGACTGAGCTGCAGCCACAACATATGTTTATAAAAGCAGTGCCAAGAGGCCAGGAAGGATAAGGAAGATGGATATAATGGTATTGCTGACCGTTCAGCTTGACTTTCTGTGTAAGAGCTGCCAGCCAGTCATTTCAGTGTACAGGCTATTTCTGATACTTGTGCTACAAGACACAAATTTGGTCTAATGAATTCCAAACAGACATGGAAATGAAACCTTCGAGGGAAGAGCTTTAGCCTGCGAAGCTTCTTGCTCAGCACCTATGACGGCCACCTGAGCTCTGCACATACCTGCTGCAGACCGAGTGCTCCGCCAGGGTTTTCAGCGCACCTGCCTCTTCTTCAGCTTCGGAGACACAACGTGGGGAGAGTGGGTGGTGATATCAGACGTGTAAAGCTGAGCGCTGTGACATCTCCTGTGTGGCCCTGCAGAAAAAAAAATATACATATATATATATGTGCCCCAAATAAGCAGATGTGATGATTGTGCCATACTGAGTGTGCCACGGAGACCAAGCACCTCACTTCGCTGTGGGTATAAAGTGACACGGTATAGGTTGTATCTGCGAGATGCATGGAGTGGTAGCAGCCACTTGGTCATGCTGGCTCCTGGCCTGGAAATAAGTGAAGCCCCATCACAGCAATGAATCGGTCGGGATAAGACAGCAAGGAGCAGAGGAGGGTCTCTTCTCTCTGCTTTCACAAGCCCAAGAATGGGCCTTGGCTTGGGGAGAGGCTGTCTGGGGAAGGAGTAACAAGAGAGAGGAGATGGGGCAGAGAGGAGTAGAACTTGCCTAAGGGTGAGGAAGGAGCCCCAAGTATATAAAATGTGAGAGGTCATGGATAGGAAAGGAGAAAGTAGGAAAAGCCTGCACATGGGTGGTCCTGAGGAAGCCAGGGGAAAGAAGATCTAAGAGCACAAAACAAGTTTTATTCCTAGTACAGTCAATTAAGGACAGGCGCATTCTTCTGTAATGGGTTTTAGGTTAAGCAAGGTATATCTAAAACACACTGAGCACATTATCTCAGCTGAGCAAACTGGCCTGATACTCCACTAAGTGGAGTTGGGATTATGGAGCAATTAACCGAATAAAGGTATTTAAAACCAGTAAGCTGAACTTGGCATCCTGCTCCCATTTTTTATGGAGGTCCACAGAGCTCTGTACTTATAGCAAAGCACTGACAGAGGCAAAGCACCAAGATGCTCTTGAAGAGAGAGGGACACTTCTTGTGGTCATCAGTGTGAGGTCAGACCCTGGTACACTGTAGCCTCTTTCACACTTCCCAATGCTCCTTTCAAAATAGTGATACCACTGTGTTCCTAGAAAATATCAGAAGATCAACACAGAGATGCTGCAACAAGCAGTGTTTCTTGTCTCCACACAGTTCTTGCCCCCAGGGCTACAGATCATTTAATGGGAGAATTGGTTATTTCAAAATGAACTGTTCATTACGGTATTTTCATTGACAGTTCAGTGAAACTGTCAGCTTTCCTCTCTCTAATTGCTTTTGATCAACAAAAGAAGAACATGCACCCTTAAAAGAAAATTATTTCTGTGCAGCTGGAATGGCTCCCTCTTTGAAGACTGACAAGTAAAACAGCAAACAACAGACAATAATGAGAAGAGAAAGAAAGAGGAAAAAAGTCTAACACATTTTCCCAAACAATCACTTGTTACTTCAGTATTTCTGCATACGAATGCAGTTACTCCCAAAGAAAATTTTTTGTTTCCTTCAGCAACCTCTGCCAGAAGAAGATTTTATTCAGATTGGGTCCTGCTAGCACTCAAGAAAAAGCCAATTCTCAAGTATTTACAAGGGAGTAAGTTGTTAGCTTGTGTTGCATGAGTCAGGTTTCTCACTGGTGCCATTCATTCAAGCCACAGAGATTAACTTGGATATACAGTCCAGTAAAACCTGCCATGGAATACCCATAACTGATTTTAAGCTACAACTCTAGTCATAACATAAGTAGCAGCCGTGTAATCCTAAACTCTAATGGAAAGCGTGATCTGTCAGCACTCAGGTTTTAACAGATTTCTGTAAAACACCTTGCATAAAAAAACCTTGGTCCTTAGTTGATGATTCATTGAGCGTTAGTATGTCACATGAAAACCAACTGATAACATGCTCCTTTAAAAATTAAATATTCGTTTTCATTTTCAGCCCACCTNAAACAAAAAAACCCCAAACAAAACCAAACCAACAACAACAACAAAAAACCCAAACCAAACAAACAAAAACCCCCACACCTTTAATTCCAGTTACATTTTGGGATCAGAATAAAAGGAAGGCCTTGCACATTCAGAAAAAGCACAGGAAAGCCCCCAAATGCTGGAGAGCCCCCAGCTCGCTCCTTCATTGGAGCCTGGGGTGGTTGTGGCTGCATGAGACAGGATGGGGATTTGAAGCTGTTCACCTCCTGAGCCTTGGCAGCCCTTCCCTTCACCCCTCCCGGTGCTGCAGACCCCACTGCTCACAGCAGCACTCTGCAGGACCCCCATCTCAGCCATCAGCCCCCTCCTCCCTCCCGGTTCAAGTCACCGTCTCCGTTTCTAGGGCCAGGAGCATCAAGCTTTGCCTCCAGGAAAAGCCTCTGCCAGAGAACTGGAGGGAGATTTCTAAAAGGATGATGCTGGTGAGAGTCACCATTCGATTCCTATCTATAAAAGTTAGATCTGATGTACAAGTGTCTCTGTTTAACCCCAGCCAGCAACTAAGCACTGCCAAGATGCTCGCTCACTCTCTCCCAGTGAGATGGGGGAGAAAATCGGAGAGGAAAAGTGAGAAAACTCACTGTTTGAGATAAAGACAGATTAACGGGTAAAGCAAAAGCCACATGCACAAGCAAAGCAAAACAAGGAATTCATTCAGCACTTCCCATGGGCAGGCAGGTGTTCAACCATCTCCAGGAAAGCTGGGCTGATGGGGTGGTGTGAGAAGCAGAAAAAGGCCGTGGCTTTATGTAAGCACTGCTCAGCAGTAACCCAAACATCCCTGTGTTATCAGCACTGTTTCCAACACAAATCTAAACCATAACTCCATACGAGCTATGATGAAGAAAATTAACTCTATCCCAGCCCAAACTAGCACAATGAGCTCAGGAAAATAAAGTAGGAAGACCAGTTGCTGAGCACATCTGGTTCAGGTGACAGCGTGCTCTTTGCAAAGGGCACGTCTGCACACCAGGCAGGTTAGCCACCATTATGCTCCTTTTTTATAACGAGGCCCTTGATTTCTGAACATACATGATTAGAATTGATTTGGTTTGTTTTAAAAAAAAAACTTTTGTATGTAGTGTATATTTTCTGATAGCCAGAATAGTCACTGTTGGGATTTCAGCAAAATATGTGAATGCTCAGCTTCTCTGTGGACCAAATCGCTCAGATGAACCTACCTAAATATAGATTTAAAAGCTTAACTTCTAACATGCCACTTTGAAAACTGCAGCCACCTTCTTCCTGGTTATAAATAGCAGCTGTGAAAAAATAAAAATGACAGAGACTGTCCCTTAGGCAGAAAGAGCTTGTTTTGGCAGCCAAAACAGCGTCTTCCAGGAGCAATGGAGGATACCTGTGTTTAGCTGTGAGACATGAACCAACTCAACACGAGGTAGGGAGCCTGGGAAGATACCTTGATTTGTCATGTCAAATCCAAGTGTCGTGTGAAATCCTGGTCCCAATCCAACCCACTATTTCAAACAGCTGTTGCTCAGGCACGCCAAAGCCTTTGAGGTCAAACTGCGGACTCCAAAATAGCAGAAGGAAAGCAGGAGCACCCAACACCTCCTTGATGGCCTCTGCCAGATCCATCTGTCCTCTGCATTTTCCCAATATCTGCATTTCCTCCTTCTGGAGAAACACTGAGATTTAGAAAAATCACACTGGGCTTCACGTGATCACATTTTCCTCATGGCCTTGAAGGCAAGATGGAGACACAGGGGTTATGCTGTACCTTTGCAGTGCTGCCTTTTTCCAGACTGTAAATGATCAATCCAGGGGAGGTTTAGATTGTATATCAGAAAAAATTTCTTCACAGAAAGGGTTATCAGGCTGCCCAGGGAAGTGGTTGAGTCACCATCCCTGGAAGTGTTTAAAAGACTCATAGAGGTGACGCTTAGGGATGCGGTTTAGTGGTGGGCTTGGCAGTGCTAGATTTATGGCTGGACTTGGTGATCTTAGCAGTCTTTTCCAATAATTCTATGATTCTATAAGCATGAGACCTGCAGGAACCCACAGAGACCACATGCCATGTCGAATGCTGCAGAAATAGCAAACTTTTTTGCTTTATGATTGTTTAATTTTTTTTCTTCTTCCTTGCTCTATAACTCCCCTGGAAACCTCCCAGTCAGATTTCTTCTAATTTGGGATTTTTTTTTTTTCTATCTATCAGATTTTGGTTATTTTTACTCCTGTGTTCCTAATGTAGCTTGAAATTAATACAGTCTTTTTATTTATGTATCAGCCTCCTCAACGATGTATGCACAGTTTGAGGAGAGAAATAATTACAGGCTGTTACAGAAGAGCACAACAGGCTGGTGTCATTACACCCCAGGCAAACTCCAGCTTTGTTTGGAACTCACGGCATATGGGATTTTCTTTTTAAAAGATGTTTGATCTGAACGTTGTTTCTCTATACACCATAATAATTGAAATCAGATCAGGACGCAGGCAGCTTCCTACTGTTCCTGCATGCGGTGCCTTGTGCAGCGTCAGAAATCACAGAAAAAAAGGGTTGAGTCGACATGTCCCTGCTGCCCACCGGACAGGGCAGTCCCTCATCAAGCAATTTTTGAGCCCAAATAAGGAATAGGAATGTTTTGGCTAATATTTTAATTAAAATCACTCCAAATGAATGCATCCAAAACCAAGCAATTAAGATACAAATTTCCGGAAGGAAAAACAAACCGACAACTGTGTCCCCTTTGCAATGACACCACTCTTGGACTTGTTACATATCAAACCGTGGATAACTCACTTCTTGCCAGAAAAAGCTGGTAAACCTTGATATTTGGTAAACCTGATATTTGAGAGAAGAGGTTCAGCTGTGACCCACTGGAACCAGCCATGGCTGCAGATTTTATATGGTAAAGATTGCAAATGAGGAGAAAACCAAGGGGCGTCTGACCTGAGGCAGCTGCTGAACACCAGTAAAAAGAGGAAAAGGATTAAAACTTTCCAGTGCCTTTCTAATAGCTTTTGATGGGGTATCTTGCTGTGGTCCCTGAATATTTGGATAGAAATTTTGGATAGAATAAGTAGTGTTAATAAAATTAATGTGTATTTTATTTAAAAAGAAAAGAAAATAAAAAGCTCACCTCATCTCATCAATTTCTCCGTGGGTGCTGTGATTGAGACTAACTCTGGCAGAGCAGTGGCTTTCCCATGCTACCCATGCAGTGAAACTTCAGAACTGCTGTAATTTCTGGTCTTTCCACCAAAAAAGAGAAGGTAGGTGGAAGGCCACAGTGGATACAAGAGAACATAGCAGAAGAGCAAAAAACCCCTCGAACTTTCAAAACATACGAAGCCTACCTTTTGTACAAAACAGAGCCCCATCCAGAGATGCTATGTCTCTTTGTTTTATAGGAGGGATTTTAACATACTTCTTGACACAACTGGGGTTTAGCCTTTTCATTTGTCATTTCTATTCATAGCTAAATTCAGTTTCCATTTAAGAATATTTGTTGAATCTTCATAATCTGTTCGTTGTACAAATCACATGTATAATAGGAATAAAAGCAGGACAGAAAAAAACAGTTGCTTATGAAAATGAGACATTTTAAGTCAATTTAAATATGGTGGCACATAGTATTATTTAAATAAGGTAGCACTTTTTTGTTTAACATGGTTATTAGTTTTTCTTTTCCTAAAATAAATTTTGAATTGCAGTCTGGATACTACACCAGGACTGTTCCAAGCGCTCTCATCGTACACTCTGGCCAGTGGGATATTGCACAAACTCACGGCTTAAAGACCTTTGTAAGTGTATAAGTTGGTAAATCGGGATGGTGCTCATTTTACCTGGGTGTAGACTAGATTAAACCAAACTAGTCATCTAGGCTTCCTCCTCTGGCAAAGGGGAAAGAGAGCATCTCCAAATGGCAGCGTTATGCCCTTGAATGTTTAAAATTTACAGGTTAAACAGCCTTCTGCAGGTAGCTCTCTCCCTGCTCTGAGCATGGAGCAGGAACTGGAAAGTACTTTTGGCAACTGTACTTAGTAACAGATGAATAAAAATAGAGACATGAACTTGTGCCTTAGCAATCTGATGAAATCAAAGCTAAGTCTTTAATTTGTTAGCTTTGGCATGAACTGTTGCACTAATTACTAGGAAAAACAGCTGCTATATTTCAGGAAACAAACAAATAAACATGGGAATAGTTGAACATGCAGCACCTCAAAAACAACTGTTTCAGGTAAGCAGCTTTATACATAACGGTAGATCAGAAACCAATTTAAAAAGAAAGAGACGGGGGGAAATTACTCTCTGTAGTCTGTACAATTTCAATCTGATAAGAAGCCGTGTTAAAACCGTAGATGATTTGGTTCTACTCTGGAAAGTACATAAAAATGTCTCAGAGGGAATACTCATTACACTACCAGCAGCAATAAAAACACTTCTTAGCTGACCAACAGAACACTTTTAGAGAAATAACTATGAAGGTATTGAGCAGAAAACAAAAGTGGAGGGATTTTTCTTACTTTTACACAAAAAGCTCGCTGGATAAGTCGAGTTGGAAACTTAGGGACCCTTAAGTCTGCAGACCTCTCCATTTAACAGGAGGTAGGACCTGTGCTGCATGGTGTGTTCTCCCACATATTCATCAGTCATCTAGAAAAAAGAAAGAAGATTGGAGATAGGCCTTACTGAATGGCACTGAGAGGCACTGGAATCCACATGATAACCTAGGGGACCCATAGTAAAATGCCTGAGACAAAAAACAAGGGTCATTGGACCTCTGATTCAACCCAGGAGGGTGGCTTCTGTAGCGGTTCCAAAGAGCACACTCCTCAGGTCTGGAGCAAGGCTTGATCCCTCCCTGTGACTGCAAAGTTTACAATGACTTCTTCTGGGAATATCAAGAAGAAATAGGCACAGAAACACGAGCGCTGTATCCCTACCCCACAGCGTTCCCTGGGCAGATCAGCAGTGTGCCCCATGGCCCCTCACACAAAGCCCCTTTGTTTCATTAAAAAGAGAGTGTTGAATTTCACCCGCATCTCAACATGAAATCTCTCTGCCGTGTTTTATTTCCTTTCACTTACAAGGCAGGACAAAAATGTCTGCAGTATGTTCAACCCAAGCTAGCACAATTACATATTTGAAGAGGAGATGTTGAACATCACAATTGTTCTGACTGTAAAACGACCTTACTTTTTACTGAAATCAGTACTCATAACAACAACAAAGCTGTATTTCAATGTGATATTTTGTAAAATTATAATACAGTGATGGCCATATGATTACTGCGAAGGTTGTACTGTTTAATGATTTAGGATATGCAGAGCTTTTGAAATATACTGGGTTTGTTCCTTTCAGTAAGACTGCTGACACTCCCTTTTAAATTGTTCATTTTACATTAATGCATTCCTTTTACAAAATCCCTTCTTATGCTAGTACTAGAAGGAAGTTCAGTTGGGCCGATTTGCTTTCTCTGCACTGTTTGTTACTGTACATCCTTATACTGTGTCTCTGAAGTCATCCCCTCTCTAGACAATTTTTTTTTTTCTGTTATATTTCCTGGAGATCTTTTCCTGCTCTCATTAATTTTTATTACCCACTTCAGAGCACTCTCTGCTCTGCCAAACAACAGGCAAATAGAACAGGGAGCCGCATTTTTGGTAAGGTGGACAGCAAATTCCTCGAAAGGAAAAGTAATAATCCTGTGTTATTTTTTTTCCACTCTGTCCCTTACACAATCTGGCTCTTGGGTGGTTGTTTTTAAATCCCTAAGTACACTGGCTAGAGGTTTTCTGTGATCTGTCGACAGTCACATCTAGCATTTTCCCTCCGTCCTGCCTGTAAATTAATCCAGCGCTCCCTGGGGCAAATCCATCATTCAAATCATTCCTGTCAGCAGCTCGTGAAGGTCTTGGCCAGCTCACCAGTGCAAGCACTGATCCCAGACCTTGTCACCTCGGCAGGGACACAGCTGCTCGGTGCCACGCTGGGCTGGGTCCTGTCCCAGAGCGAGGGCCAGGCCACCCTGAGGCACGAAGCCGTCATGAATTTTGCCTATCAGCAGGAGGCACGCTTGAGGCTTGATCTCATTCATCACCCAGGAGGGGCAGAAGTACTTTTTGCCTCCACTGCGTGCTCTAACCCGAATGGCTTGTTCTCTCCCTCGCACATACCGAAACTCAAGACCGTTAGTTAATTGCTCTTCCCAATCTGCCTGCTCTCAGGGGAAATAGCTACTGCCAATGAATAATAAATTGTACATTTGCATATTTTCTTTTTTTCTTCTCTAACTTAAATATTTGATGTCATTTCCAAACTATGGATCTGATTTTTTTTTTTTCCATTCCTTCTCTAGATAATTAATACATGGAGCAAATAACTCTGTGGCTTACCTACAGAAGGTGGAAGTGCTGATCCGCTGAACAGTACCAGTTTCAAAACCAATTACTCTCTTTCCCTCATGATTAGAAGAAAAAGGTCACAAGAAAGTCTGCTTGCTTTGTCTACTGTCTACCTCCTCTATTTAAGCTGAGGTATATCTACAAGACATTCAGGGCATCAAAGCTACTCTGATGGAGATCCTTCCCTCTGGGCTCATGGAAAGAACACCACCACGTCTTGAGGAACCCTTTCCTTTGGGAAAGCCAGGACACAGCAACCACCAAAGGATAGATATCGGACTTGCTTCAAGCCTCAAAGTATTGACTTTGGGCAACACAGCCTCAACGAGGTGAAGGAGCATCCTCATGGGGAAAGCAAATCCTGCCTGGCCGGCTGAGTGCAAAACATGATGGAAACAACTTCCTCATCAATATGGTTTTCACCTGAATACCACTGAGGCAAAGCTCAACTAAACAACATATAGGCTTGACCTCAAGTAACGAACAGTGTTATAAGAAAAATCGTCTTCACTGGGATTTTTACATTATTGGAGCTATTTCAGTTCAAAAGACTGTGAAACGCTCCCACCCCGAAAGAGGCAATTACCCCTTCTTGCAGGACATACAATTCATTTTCTTCTCTCTTAAAAAGCTTCTTAAAGGATAATATCTGAGAGTAATTAATTTTCTAGTTTATCTGCAGAGAGCTTGAGTAAAGATGAATGTATTTTACAGTGGCTGAAAGAATCTAGAAAGCAGTTCAATGTCAACTTTTCTGCTCAGGGGATCCAACCTTGCTGGTTAAATATCAACAAACATACTGAAGATACATAACTCTTGGTAAACTGTAAAGCTCTTCATATTGTAAGTGTAATTTTGATGACGACTACTGTGCCATTAATTAAAAACAATGCCGTCATCATGTTTGAAGTAGGCAAAGTGCTGAGCTGACAGTGTTGGAAGCTGAACTTTATTCAGAGATGCCTTATGGAGACACAAGTGCAGCATCAGCTCCTGCAAACTGGCTCATCTCCATGTTTCATGTCTATCTGGCAAGACTGCAGCTTTCAGAGCATGAAAAAATCCTTCCTTTGCTCATCCCAGGTCTCACTGACAAAACAGAGAGCAGCAGAGCACTTCTCCAATATCAGCTTTTGCAAGAGGCTCCCTTGACTGGTGGTAGAACAACTTACGTGACTCTGTGTCTCATGATTGTAACAGCTGTGGGTAAACAGAAGTGCGGCAACCTTCCCCCTAACCCATCCATGGGAAAGTCCATTTGCTGCCATCTCATGCTCTGACTCTCCCAAATTCTGCTGCTGGACATCCCTGTGTCACCTGATAACTTGCAAACTGATGTAACTCATATCTCTATTTCTGCTTATAATGTATCAGACACTGTATGCATTTTTGTATTCTTCTCATAATAGACCAATGAGAATAAAACCTAAAAGTTAACTATTAACTTGGCTGACTAAGAAAGACAAGTCAAAAGAGATGTGCCAAGGACCAGCAGGGTACAACACCAGCTTCCACTGCTTTTCCATCTGCGCCAAGTCACCCTGGGTTTGCCATGCTCACCACTGAAGCATGTCCGTATCATGGCCCTGGAAGGAGAGCAAGGTGGGCACAGCTGGGGAGGGCGTCCCCATCTCATGGCTGCACCCCGAGCATCCTCCCCGGGCAGGGCTGGGGGAGCTGCGTGAGCCCCTGACTGGCAGCCAAGAGCAGCTTTCACCACACACAAGGGCAAAGCACCTCAGCGTTTGCATCGTTAGCGTTTGTGTGACCAAGACTAATTTACTGCCTCATGACGTCTCAGTGAGAAGCGGTCTTTCTCTCCACAGAAAATATTAGTGGTACCAGACGAGACCAGCACCAGCAGGGGTGCAGGGAGGGCACTAAAAGTCTACGCTTTCAGTAAAATATTATCAGAGGAGATTTTTTTCTCCTCTTCTATTTTGAGTAATAAATCATTATTTAATTATAATTTAGCAATTGCAATACACGTTTAAATACAATACAAAAATTGTAGATTAATTAAAATCCACTTGATTAAAAATATTCGAAGGTTGATAACTTTGCAACTAATTTTATGTTTCATAAATCGTGTTCTCCAAGTTGTTTACAAAAATCAATTGGCACTTAATTAACCTTATGCCATTGTCCCATTCAATCAAAACTAAAAGAACTTTGGACGTTCAATTCCATCTACTAACAACCCTGTTAAACCAAATAATCAAAGCCCCGACTACATTTTCATAACTAAATTTCTTGTGGACAGGTTCTGTCCACAACATGTTGTAAAGTGAGAATCACTCAGAAGAAGTCAGGTTTATCCTGGGAGACAAGGGAGGGCACCTCTGTCTCACAAAACTGCTCCAGAATAGTGTGAGGAGATGTTGGTCATCTGTGTTGGTCTTTACATGGCTCCAACCTCTCCAAAGGTGAACAAGACTCACTCAGCCACTGCTGCAGAAGATTCATTCCCAATGGGTCATCTTACTCTGTGTACTAAGGAGCAAAAACCAACAGCTCAAGCCACGGGATTCCATCTTTAAACTGAAAAAAAAAAAATCTGAAGTCTCACAGGAGAGCAGGAATAAGAAGTCACAACAGTGGCAAGGGTATGGCAGCTAAGACTGTCTCATTTATGAGACTTTGAGATGGCAGATAAAATATATCTCTACAATACAAGCAGGCAAATGTGATACCCACTAAGGATAATGAAAGATGTAGCAGCTCAGGCATAATCCCAGCACACAGGACCTGGCAGCCCTCTGACCTTGTCCTTATGTCTGCTAAAGCAGCTGATGGACAGTCTGAGGTGTTTGAGAGGGCCGTGACTGAGCTGCTGGCCTGGAGGCCACCTTCATGGAACACCTCACGCTTTTGCCAGTGACCAGGACTGCAGTCCCACCAGCTGCATCTGAAGATGAGAGGATGTGCAGACTTTCTGCCCGCCTAGTCAGAAACTGTCCCTCACCCATGCATGAAGGACATCGGCAGTACTGAGGACCATGTATCAAGCAGTAAGCCTAATGACAGAGGGACATATTTTTCAAAAGCAGTAAGGATTGAAAGGCTTTCCCAACAAAATGCTGGCTGTCAGTCTCAGGCAATTAGCATTACAACTGAAATCTGTTTATAAATATGTCACATTTTTGTATCCCAGAGAAAATTTGGGAGCATTACAGAGTCCTCAGGACACTTTCCCTAAAAAGCAGCCAGCAGAAATGTTCACATTTTCCATAACAGACTGGAGAAAAAGATAAAGGCCTGGGCAATGTGTTATTATTAGAGCTTATGGGCATTTTCCACAGCAACATTGGGTCAGTATAAAATATAGGACACTGACCTGGGTGTGGACCAGGAGTTGTCCTGGAAGGCAGTTGCTATGTCCATAAAGCAGAGATGACAACCCATCACCAATAATCCCTCACATAACTTTGTTAATTATTTTCTGTCACACAAAGCCAAGAGAGAACAAACACCAGAGAAAACACTTCCCAAGCAGAGATTTATGGCCCCATATAACCCCACCTAAGCACCTGCAGGCAGAGACACAACCACTTTGCATTGATAACAACCAGAACCTCCAAGCAATGAGTCTTCAGGGCTGATGAGAGCTAAAATATAGTCCAATTTCCCCAGCTTTCAAAGGTGCTGGAATTTGGAGTGTTCTTTCTTGATGCCACTTCCTGTCTAGGAGAAAAACGACACCTTCCTTCAGAGTGGACCTGGCACCTCAGTCATGCCCAGAAATCCACTAAAATGAACTTGGCAGTGTTAGGTTAATGGTTGACTCGATGATCTTGAAGGTCTTTTTCCAATCAAAATGATTCTATGAAATAAGGAAGTTTTGGTACCCACTCCTGTCCACAATACTGCAGGATGGTAGCTGGAGAGGTGTGCTTACAACATATTTTCTAACATGCTCTGGCTGTGGTTAATTAACAGGAAAATTAACTAGTGACTCTAAGCATCACATGCATGTTTTAAGCATTTAGAGCCAGCAATGTCTGGAGCAACAAATGATGTGTATTTGGAGGGGCTGGAGAGAAAGGCTTCAAGCTTGGCATGCTGAGCTGCATGAAAGCCCTGTGACACTTTCAGGCCCCAGCAGCTTTTGACAGAGATAAAGTCAAATGGTGAATGCCATCCTCTTCTGCCAGAATAATGTGCAAAGCATAGCCAAGAGTCCCTGAGTAGGAGGGGAGTCTGTGCCTTGGAGGTGTAAAAGCCTGAGATACAACCTTGGCTCTGTCTGATGGCCATCATAAAACATGCAGAGACAAGAGCATCGCTAGGACCTCTGCTGAAGAGTACTGAATTAAGATAATTGGTGAGACTAAAAGAGCAGCTGCAAATATGAAAACGAAAATCACTACTCTGATCTGCCACTTAACTGGAAGACAACTCCAAGATGGTGCTTCATCCATAAACCTACTGAGCCTAGGGCCTTGGACATTATAGATCAGCCTGTCAAAAAGTCATGCAGTCAGTTTTAAGGAAGGGAATTTTAAAAGTAAAGGGTTTATTATTTTAATTTGCTTCCTCCTTAGATAATGAGATATATTTTTAAAGGAAAAACTAAAATCCTGCTAAATTTTCCCTTTTGTCTATACATTCAATCATGTGGGAAAGGCACTACAGCCAGCTTCAGCCAGTGCCGGACCCTGTCACAGCTGAAAGGCACGAGCTGGTCGCTGGCTCCGTGTTCCCACAGCTGTTCTTGGGTCAGGGCAGGGGACGCTGCTGCCACGCGGTGTGTCAGGTCAGCTCGTGGGTCTGACCAGGTGTAAACCTCGGCATATTCATTTGCTGTATTAGGTTTCGGTGTGTTCCTCAAAACCTGAAGCCAACGTACCGCAGAGTGGCACAGTGGTGCAGCTGCTGACACCAGCACAGGGAGGAGATGGGAGCACCAGGGTGGAAAGGGCAGACCCAGCCCTCCGAGGGCAGCGGGGTCTTACATCTGCTTAAGCATGTCAAGGTGGGCTCAGGCAATACTGCAGAAAACGGAGACACTGAGACTTTGGATGGAAAGGAAAACCCTTAAACATTCTCCTCACTTAAACCAAGCAACCAACTGAATGTGATCCCATTACTTATGCAATGAAAACTGAACATTATAAGAGCTTGAAACACAAAAGAAATACCAGAGGAAGGTTCACTAAGGACAAGTACCACACAAGTGTGTTCGGCTGAGAGTTAAATGCATTGGCTGCCAGTGACTTTACTGTGTATCTGTGTATACATGTTTTCCCACTTTTGTGTATAAAGCATGTGAGGGTACCCGGGGGCAATATTTTAAGTGATGGGCACAAGGCATGCTAAAAAGGCAGACCTGAAAATAGGATTTAATTGCATTTTTTAACTCATTTTATTATCTCGGCATCAGAGGCCAAGATGGGGATAGGCTTGGATTAACTGACCCAAACCTTTTCTTTAGTGCTGTTCCGTATTTTAAGAATATATTAAAGAAGAATCGTCATTAGCCAAGGTTTAGGCAATACACATGATCAAATTCTTTATGGAGTTGAAATACACCTTATGTGACAGTGATTAAACTATCCTTTCCATGTCTTGTTTTCTCTCACCCCCAAACTGAGTATAAAGACACACGTGTCTGTCCCTCGAGGAAGATACACCTTAGTAGTTGTCAGATAATTTTACCTTTTGGACAATATCTACTTCACTGTTTATACTATTATTTTTCATCCAATTCTTCCTTATTATTTCAGAATTCTCGTACTCTGCCTGTACATATGTCTGGTGCTCTCTCTTTTCAAGGGTATATAGATGACTACCAGTTTATTTTCACAAAATATATGGAGTGGTTCTCTCTGCTAAATACCAAAACAGTATTCAATCTGGAGAATTAAGCTTATGAAAGAGATGTTAAGCCAATGTCAAAGATCTTTTAGGAAGACAGAACTTCTACGCAATAACAACATGGTTGGATTAACTTTACAACAAAAGGAAATTAGACTGGATTTCTACAGAGTCAGTTTTGTTATTCTAGCTAACAATATGATTAACATTGAATGAATAGTAAAGGCCTCATTCATGCTTCACTTAGCTCAAATTAATGTGACTGATTACCCAACCTTTCTGTTCTGGCAGAAATTCCTGTGCCTACTAGGCTCATTTATCTGGAGAGTCTCACTTTTAAGAGGGTTGACCGCAGCCAGAAGGAAAGAGTAGCTGAAGTCTTCAAAGCTTTTGGACTTCATTGCCTTTTCCTCTGGACAACCAGCTCCAACTTCATGTTTAGGGGGACAAAAATCTACAACCCCAGCTACTGTAGAAGATCCAGCTGGGCTCCCTTGCAGGTACACAGGTGTTTGACATATGATTACAGTAACTTCAGGAATCATGCCTTCCTCAGGGTGGTTAATTTTTTCCTTAAATTATTACCATGCTCCACATTGCCAATTAGCAGACTAGACTAGATGGAGGCAAGTGCTAGGCTTGGAATTAGCTGCTCGCCCTCCTTGAGGAGTATCCCTGACTCCCCAAGGAGCCGTGAATTAAGCTGCTGATGAATAACCTCTTTCTGCCAAGCACCTGAGGAACCTGAGAAGACCATATGGGCTGTGAAAATGACAATATGCACATCAAGCGCTGTTCATGTTTGCCGTGAGAAAACAAGTCAGTGTGGACTGACATCAATGTCAGCACAATGAAGGCTGCACGAGCTGTAGATTTATCCTAAGAGGCAGGAAAGCAGCCAGGGACAGGTAATTCCCATTCCTCCCACTCCCCCCACCGTATCACATCAGTAACACTCTCCCGCTGGAGCAACCCACAGCCAAAACGTAATCAACATGAAAAGCCTTGATTTTTTTTTTTCTCTTTATCCTCATGTAGGTACAATACAGATGAAAACTAGAGGCAGTGGAAACAGCCTGTGGGCACACACAGAAACAGGCAGACAGCTTTCCATGGTGCTCACGCAGAGGAAGCACCCACAACGCTTTGTGGTTTCAAGATCTGGTAACACTTGAATCCAAATCCCAGCTTCCATTAAAAACAAAACAAAACAAAATAAAACACAACACAACAAAACAGCAAACTTCAGCTGGATTTCTGAAACCAGACTTGCTGATAAACAGAGTCCTGGCTTTATCCTGACGCATTCATGGCTGACTCAAAGGGAAACCACTAATGACCTAGCTATGTTGTGCTGCCAAGGTACTCCTCGGGGTATTGGCTTTAAGAAGTGGTAACCCTATCAACCATCCTTCAACTTCTGTCTCTTAACCACCAGAAAAATGATGATATTCTCTTACATGACACTGATTTTCCAGCTGGACCAAGCGCAGACCAGCCCCAGGCTCCACTCCTACTAGCACTTTGGGCTTATATGTTTAAATGGAAGCCAGTGAGTAAATATGGGGAGGACCAGCAGTGCCATGCTAGGGACCAAGTGAGTTGGCTGACCCAAGCACAACCTGGAGGGCATGAAATGGGAGCAAATGCAGTGAGTAAAACTAGCTGCAGCTTACCTGCCTTCTGCTATTTCCCGGCAATGTGCTGGGAGGGAGGCACTGAGTATGGCTCGCAGGAGCCAGAGGAAGCCAGGGAGACATAGGAGGAGGAGGACTGAAGAAGGCTCTGGTGGTCTGTGGGTGGGAAAGGAAGAGAGCAGGCCACTCAGATATCCAGAATGAACACCAAACACAACTAGGGAAGTCCTAATATTGTCATGTTACTTCCATTTTTAAAGGCACACAAAGAAGCTAAATGCCTTACACAATACAGAGAGGTTTATCTAAGCTAGAGAAGAGGGTATGGACCCTATCACTGGAAGAGTGAAGGCAGCATGTCCGTTTTCAGTGGACTTGCCCAAGAAGAATGGCTGAAGGAAGCGGTTCAGATATTAGTCATTAGGTAAATTACTTGTAATACAATTCTTTACACAATAAACTAGGTAAATCTTAACAGTTACCTTACTTCAGATGGACAAAATCCAAAGTGGATATCATAGAGAAGCTTGACATAAAACCAATTATTGCTGACTGTGAAACACACGCACATTTTGAAGGCCTTTAATCTTTCAGGATATGTGACAGAACCTTCTCCTTGCAACACAGTTCATTCTGAGATAATCTGTCTATGGGCTCATGATTCTGAACACTGGCACATGCTACAGACAATTTGACTCAGAAAAAAACCCTCTGTTCCTACACGTAGGTGACTGGTTTGAGCAGTTGAAACCACCATTTCAGTCTGTTTTCACAAACTTGCATCAGAAGCACAAAAGGAATTAGTGAATGACTTCTCTAAATTGCATGCAGCAGTCACCACCAGTAGCTCCTGCAGGACAGTGTGTGAGTCTCCCAAAGGTCCTTCTGGCATCTGCAAAGCACGTCTGCGGCAACCAGAACCAACCCAAATCCCCCCTGAGTCCTCTAAGAGGAACAAGAGAAGAATGAGGAAGCATCCTAATATTCTTGCTGGCAAAACTCTATCAGAGCTTCATTTTTATTACCATCATGTAGATTATGTCTGCAAAAGAAAATAAAAAGGAAAGGAAAAGCTTTCTCCAAGGATATGCATATAATTTTCATGGTGGAATAAGTCCTTGAGCCGTGCAAAGGACAAAGCTGTGATAAAGCTAAAGCAGTATCACCATGTTTTTCAGCCCTACAATCTCTAAACATTTCATATCTAGCAATCACTGTGTGCATTTTAAAAGGTAAAAATAATGAATTTTTACAGAAATAAGCGTTCATGCATACATATAATATATGTTTAGCTCTTGGCTGGAAAAGAAAGAGGTTTGTACACTACATTGGAAATCCGTATGGCACAGAATACAGTTCCAGAATGAAAACAAAAAAGAAAACTCCATTCTGATAGACTGTATTGTTACAGTTTGTTCTTAGCTAAAAGTGAATCCATGATTCATTTTAAAGTTTTGTCATTGTAGTAGTCTGAGCAAGATACAGAAAAGGCGATCGAATTTTGTTACTTGTTCTGTCATTTGTTTTTTTTGATCATAGTTAATTCATCTATAAACCTAAATACTTGTACAAATGGTTTTGTAGAGCTTAATGCATTTAAGCTTTTGAAGACTATTTTGTTGTACAAAGAAAGGCATCCTGAAACTGCCAGTACTGCAGATCATTATTTTGATGATTTTGAAAACAGTGAGATAGCTATACACCTTCCTGAGAAAGTACATAGATTAATGAGCATTTTTAGAAAGAAAATAATAATAGCAATATGGCACTCCAGCACCAAAAATGTGGATATATAACATCAATGCATTTTCTTACAAAACAGAACTAAAGGATTTGGATTTGGGGAGAGCAATGAAAGGACTCAGCTCCTGACAAGATAAATATGATGTCAGAATCCTGGACAGCATACATATGGGATTGATTTCACAACAGGACAAACGTCTACAATTATTGACGATGAAATACTATATATACAAATACACAGAAAAGATCTGCATACTGCGTTATATCCTACCTTTTACTAAATCTAGCAGGTTCACCTGCTCTGTCTCACATGCATACAGTTTTCCAGGCTGGCTGTTAGGAGGACAGAAGCCATTTACCCAAGGTGACCCTGCCAGCAAGCCCCTCAGGATGGATGAGAAGCGGGAGATCTCTGGGGCCTCCTGCCCACAGCCCTTTGATCTCAGCTGTGTGTCCCCGCTCGGCAGCGGGCAGGTACGGCGCGATGGCCCCGAGCCAGCCCCACTGTGCCTCCGTGGCTCCTGGCACAAAAATAATGTAATTCTGGGGAGGAGAGCCTCCCGTGGGTGCCAGGGGAACAAAACCAAATGACTCCTGGCAGGATACAGAGGAGCAGGGTGGATCTAGGTGTCACTTTGCACAGTCAGGGATCAAAGAGCTGACAAGGCAAACGCAACTGGGAGGAGGAGTAGGGACAGACAGACACTGAGAGATCTCCCCGCTTGGGAGCCAAACATATTGCTTTTGGCAAAAATATTATTAAGATTTGATTACTAGGTGTCCTGGTTTTGTTAAAAACAAGACCAGTTCTCTTTTAGTGAATTTTCCTTTCAGCTAAGTTATTCTAGGTGGCTGTACTTTTCTGAGTTTTTGCCTGCATATTTTTCCTCGCATGCTGTACCTTGACACTAGGTAAGAATAACCTTAGGATCCCCAAAGGAAAATCTGGTATTGTTCACAGCAGGAATAAAACACCAAATTATTTTTTGTCAGCACATACATGAACCAGGCTGAGGCAGAACTAACATTTTATCTAATATTCCTTGTATCACAAATCTTTGTCTTATCTTGAGAGGGATCAAATACCCATGAACACGCTCAGTTGTGGTATCACAAACCAACAGGATTTCTGGTAAAATAAACATATGGAATAGGTTTTACAGAGCTTGTCTAATAAACCAGCAAATTCAGAACGGCTGCCAATGAACCCAGCTTTGTAGCTTCACTCTGAGATGGACAGGGGGACATCTTGAATTCCAAGTGGGAATATTTGCTTGCCACAATCAACCAGCTCTTCTCCACATTCTCAGTTGCTCATCCAGGAAGACCCAGGGTAGTACATTTTCCATGTTTTCACAGGGGACAGAACAACAGAGTAAGGCAAGTTTGGCAGCTGCACATCTGCTTGGACAACATTACCCAACAATCGCTGCATGCTCAGCAAGCCCTGGGGTGCAACCACTGAACTTGGGTCAAGTGCTACCACCAGCTGACTTCAAGCTCAGCACTGCTTGAATCTTCAGCACCAAGCTGAACGTCTAGTCAGACATCTGTTGTAACATCCTTGGTTGATTTCCAAGCAGCGCACAGCTGAACACATCAAACACAGTGAAAAAGTGACAGGAAGACAATCCCATCTTCCTTTAAACTCATGGTTTTTTTCTCACCCTTCACTCTTCTACTGCAAAACCAGAAATTATTGCCAGCTTACAGACTGATTTTGAGAAGTATGGATGCTTCCATACAATGCTCACAAACAGCCAAAAGACTAGTGGAAACTTTTACTGTAGTCTAGTTAAAATATTATCATCAGTATCAGCCAGCCTCTTGTCAATGCTAGCATACTTTCTCAAAACATGGGATGGAGGGCTGGTTTTTAATGCCTTGCTCGTTCTTTCCCTTATCAAGAGAAACCGAAGTCAGTATAAGAGCAGTAAGCTCATCACTTTAGTGAAAACCTATGTGTGAAAGAACCAAAGAAGCTGGTTATGGGTTGTGAAATTGATTGCAGAAAATTTCCATTATTGAGTTGGGAAGAGAGTGCTTGGGAACTCTGCAAGGGCCCTCACGTCCAGGAAATTAGAGTTAGACAAAGTAACTCCTCTGAAACATGTGTTGTCTTCACTAATAGCACAATAAGCTTTGATGGTCTTCATATTGGCAGCAAATGTCTCATGAAAGTCTTTAAGCCTTTTTTTTTTTTGTTCACAAGCAAGCCTCTAGTCCTTCCCTGCAGGCGAATTTTAAAGGCAAGTCAGCTGGTAGAGAGAATCAAGGCAAATATAGTGTTCACTGGAAGTTGGGGAATTGGGTGTTTCTTGTTGGTCTCAGGAAAGGACCATGGAGACAGCTGTAAGCAGCACCTTGAGGTGTTCATGCTGCGGGATGCATAGAGATGTCAGTTCGTCATTAATGAGAAGCCTCAGTCAGGACCCCATAGCATGTCCTTGGCAGAATAACAAACAAAATAGTACATATTATAATAGAAAGAAGGATATGAATGGCTTCCTTTACCAAGGCACTATCCAGCTGACTGTAACAGCAGTTGATTTCAACCCAAAATCCCCCAATGCTCTTATTATAAAAGGCAGCCAGAATCCCAGCTGAGCTGCATATGCCTTCCAAACTCCGCCAAATGGGGATAAAACTTCCAGTGAGGTGATATTTAAGTAGGCTCTGTTGGTTGAAAAGAAATTTGCTATCAAGTCTGCGGCAAAATTCATAAAATTAAAAAAAGGAAAAAAAAAGACCAAGTATTTTACTTCTCCTAAGACCTTGAAAACTGGAATTATGACCACAGTCAAATAATTGCAAGCAGCAAAGAATGAAGACGTTTTACAAGATGCTGCACACAGACATAAACAGGAAGGAATCAAGAAACTGGGGAGACCTCATAGCGTGAAGCTAGAAATATTCTACCAGCTGATGCAAGTGAAGCTGCACAATTTTGGCTTGCTTGATAGCAAAACTGGCTGCTACTGCCACAATCCTGAAAAAAAAGTTTGTGGGTCCAAAACCACATCTGTTAGATCAGTCAATACAGTTGGGAAACACAGATGACACCTGCTCCAGCCTCCAAGCCTCACCTTGCTCACATTTACGGTGACCAAGCCCAGTGCAGCTCTGAGAACCAGGCACGTACCCCTGCTGGGACTCCCAGGGGAGCCACAGGTGCCAGGTAGTCCATGCACCCCACAGCCCTGTGCCACGGATACCCCAAAACAGCCCTGCCAGCCTGAGGGCAACTCTGGACCAAAACACCCTGTGCCCTTTGCAGCTGTGCAGCCCCGCAGGATGTTTCGCTGACCTATATTCCCACGTGTGCAGCTCGCCATGCAAGCCCCGTTGCTCCTGCTCGTTGCAGCAGTTTTGCGCTGTGCCCGCCGATCGCATTGCACGCTGCAAAACAGGACGTCCTCAAGCCTCAGACGAAAGCACAGATCTTTTACTGAGTATTTCGGCGTCACCCCAACTGCAACACGCTCACCAAAGGGGCACAAGACTGGTACGGCTCGAATCACCAGATGTACAACTGTGTCTGAACAGCAGCAGGCTGGTATGTCAGACACGGCAGGAGCTCACGGAAACAGACCTATTAGCCTGAAATCTAGGGCGCTCTACCAATTAAATTTTTAACCTCCAGGCATATTTAAATGCATTGAACATATTCAGCTTTTCCAGTTTTACTCGTTTTGCTACACTCAGTAATACCTGCATGTCACAGCGCTATCCATTTCTAAAGAGCAAAGTGCTTTATGCAGCTAGGAAAACATCTTTATAATCGTTTGTAAGTGGAGAAAAGTAGAGATTGAGTCCTGCAGAAGATCACACAGCAAGTCAAGGGAAAAGCCAGAAACAGAAGACAAGGTTCCCAACTCACCATCCAATGCTGTATCCAAGGCATCACACTTCAGTGCAGAGACATTACCATATCTGCCACCTGCTGATAAAGTCGTATAAGTTCAGACAAAGGTGCTAAGTGTGCAGACTACGGACATGGGATTTTTAACTAAATGAACAGCCACTTTGCTTACAGTTGGGCTGCTTTCATTGATAAATTTATATACACCCTAAGCCTTCATAGGCCACATTTTTATAAGCGCGCAGATCTTGCATTTCAAAATCTATGAGAATATTAAAAAAAAAAAAGGGGGGAGAATAGTTTAACTTCCACCATCTGTTTCCTTCTTCTCTCTGCTCTGAAGCAAAAGCACACTTTCATCCAACAGCACTCTGGGCTCTCTACATTGTCCTGAAGGACCCATCAAAATGCACTTCAGCAGCACAGGACCTGCAGCTGGCCAGGCCCCAGAGGGATTGTGTCCCTCCACTATGTTTATGGTCACAATTTTTTTACTGGAGTTAAAGCTAAAAGAGTGAAATTCTTTCATTCCTCAGGTCAAACTAATGTGCCAAAACTTCCAAAAACCACTTAATCATTTAAATCACTAATAACCAAGCGTGATTTTTCCCTTAGTTTGAACAGGGGAAGTACCAACAAAAGCGCGCCAGGGTAAGCTCTGCAGTGTAGGAAACTCCAAAGTACAGCTCCCACTGGTTTTCAAAGGGAATTATGTCCTCTGGTCCCACAAATGCTTTCGAACACTTACTCCATCAATGCGTGTCTCTCTTTGCAAGCTCCACGCTGAGTGGCCCTGGCTTTGGGGATGTCTGACTGCTTTCCTGATGTAATGCGAACAGAGAAGTGAAAGAGAGAGACAAAACTGACCTTACTTCAAGTCACAGAGCAGGGTCATCTGTGTGGATCAGTTCAATATAAGAATATCCATAAGTTAATATATTTTCACAGTGAATTTTGAGAGGATCATGGAAGTAGAAACTACTTTTACACAGTCAGAACAAAAGTAACAGTCAAAATCAGGCGTTAAAAAGCCCCTAAAGCTGAAGAGTTTCCCTTATTATAGCTTCTTCTGACCATCATATTTTAATTTTGCACAGCTGTTCGGTGAGCACCATCTGACTTGTATGCTCTAGCACCATCTAGCTTGTGTCTAAGGTAACTAAGCTCCACTATTTTCTCCTCAAGCAGGCAAATCCTTAATCATGTCATTTCCTTTAAGTACAACTGTATGTACTGTTATTTTCACGTTATAATCCAAATGAAAGTAAAAATAGTGAACACAAAGCAGGTGCAGAGGTTAAAAAGGCTCCTTCACCGAGTACAAATTTAAAGTTTCATTTGCTTACATAAGGTTTCTTGGAGGAACGCATTTAAAAAAAAAAACACAAATAGTGGGACAAAATAACACAATGCCAGTTCTTGTTCCAAAGGAAAAACCACCAAACATCACAAAAAACAGAGAGGAGTTGCTGCTCATCACAGGCAAGGCTAATGGTCAGTACCGGGAATGGGTTTGCTTGTGGAGGATTGAGGTGGTACCCAGTGGCCTTTGTGTCCTGCAGAACTCACCTTCCTGCACCCTCTGGATCTCTGTCTTGCAGCTGCAACCAGCAGCCAGGGCTCAGATACAGGCAAAGCGACTGAGAAGAAAAACCTCCAGTGGAACATTCAGCGATGAGAGATCTGATGTTTAATCTAGGTCACCCAGCAAATTAAAGAAAATTCAGTATTTCAGCTGACAATAACACCCCTGCCCACATTCTTAAAATGAAATTCATAGTCAGGACAAATATCTGAAGTTGCACAAACTGTGATAAGAACCACCATCACCCTGCGGCAGACGTCAGAAGACATCTCCTGAGGAGTCCAGAGGGCTGTTCCTCTTTCCCTGATACTTGACACAAACGCCAATAGAGCTTTAGCAAGCTGTGAGGGCTCTCTAGTCATGCCTCTGCAGGGCTTATCAGCAATACTTATGGAGACCTTGCTTACATTTTGGGGTGAGTTTCTAGCTGGCTTGCCCACTTATCCCTGAAAAGCACCACGTAGATGAACCATCAATCATATGGCACTAGCTTACACTGCAGCACAAGCAGTGGAGAAAGCCAAGCTGACTCAAGTAAAATTCTCCTCCAGGTCACTAATGGACACAGATGAACGACAGCACCTTGGCCTTGGGATGCCCACTACAGAGGTCCAGGAACAGTATCACCCGCTCACGACGGCTACTGTGTGTTTATCACACATGGAAGAACGACAGGCTTTCTGTTTGAATGGCTTAGTTAGATCCACTGAAAGAAAAAAGGAAAAAAAAAACAAAAAAACAAAAAAAACAAACAAGGCCTCCAGGATGAAGCACAGCACATGTTTTGTTTGCAATGCATCGTACCAATTCTGTCACAAAAGTGGCCATCTCCCTGCTCAGATATTCGGCACACTCTCTGAAAATGCAGGTGTGGAAAGAGGGAAATGTTTGCTCTGGAGACATAAAAGGGTGGATATCTGACCCCCATCTGGAGCCCCATATGAACCAGAGCAGCTTAGCATGATGCAGCATTCAGTATAAGCAAATTCACACAGTTCTTGCTCTATACTGGCTATTTTCCTGCATTTGTTGCCAAAAACACAGGCTTATCTATTGAAGAGAAAGGATTAATATTACAGGATACGTTGAACATGACATTTTAAAAACAAAATGTGACTTGGCTACATTGAAGCAGGGCAACGCACTGACCCTTTGTCCTGGGAGCCTCCAGAGCCTGGGGTGGGAGCTCTGTTAGCACTATTAAAGTAGATATGGGAAATGTGCTTTTCAGCACATTTCAAAATGTAAAATCTTCCCAGAGGGGAAGCAGTAATTGAAGAGAGAACTGCATAGGAGACTCTGGAGGCTTTATCAAAATCCAGCTGGGCATATACCCGGAAAAGAAAATTGACACAAGCCTCAGTAAAGCCTGTAGGAAGAGGAAGCAAAGACAAAACACGCGCGTGCCAGGATTTTATAACTTCACAATCCACAGAAGTGCTGTAAGTCCAATATTAATAGTAAGTGAAGTGACCTTGGGTCTCTATTCCCTGTGTAGAACTTGTGCTCCCAGATATACTATGCAACAGTGGCCACTTTTCCTCCCTCCCAAGAGGATGAGCCAATGCCTGCACTCAGCCAAGGGAGAACTTCACTTCTGAGATAAGCACACTTATTTACCAGCCTTTTTGGAGAAACATGAATTTAATCCCACAGCCAGTGAGATTTCACCCAATATGAAACTGTCTGTCACATCGTCAGCATGATGCCTGTTCCTTTGAGAAACATTATTGGACTATGAAGGTCCTCTCAAGCTTACGTGAGCTGGTTCTTTGCCAGTCACTGAAAGGTGAGCACAGAGAAGAGCTCAGCTGTTGGCTTGGAGGCTATTTTGCAATTTGGAAGATGTAGTTTCTGCTACTTGCTCTGCTAGGGCCCTCTTGGGTAACCTCAGGTATAGTAGTCTCAGCCTCTGCTGTCCCTAGCTCAGCCTGACAATTGATCACCTTGTCCTCACTTCATGGTCATCCGAGCTGCCTGTCAGTCAAACTGCCAGTGATGTATTGGTATTTTAAGGTACACCATGGCCAGTACTGGTTTACCTCAAACACTGCTCTGTTCAGGGCTAAGCCAACTTCATATCCTGGGTATTTACCTCTTCACAAACACTGTAAGTGAAAGCTTGCAATTGCCTCAAAAAGTAGAAAAAAACTACAACCTTTGTCAGTAGTGTAGTGTGTTCCTGTTAAGCAAGAATTATGTTGCTTTCCTCTTTGCTGTGATGCATAGGTGAAGGTACACAGCCCATTTTGTTTCAGGTTTGATGGTGTTCGCTTCAGGTGAGGCAAGAGCCTGAATACAAAAACTCAATTTGTGATCTAACATTTAAGTTCAAAAGCTTCATTTTAAGGTTCCACAAATTTCCTTGCCCTTCAAAAGGCAATCAAGCCAAATGACTTCTGGAAACTGCCCATGCTAGGAAAACATGCAACCCTGGTTAAACAAAGTTGAAATGAGTGGGCTCATAAGCAGCAGCGACTGAGCAAGGCTCCACTGTTTTCTAAGGATTTTGCTAAACCCCTAAACTTTATATAAATTGTTGATGGTGACAGTGCCTGTCACAAGTTGCTTAAAGTACATTTGTAACCCAGGTCATCACCAAAATGCATCAGGTAGCACCAAGGCGATGACACCACCACTTCACCAGAACTTTAGCACACCAGAGACAGGACATCAGAGCTTTAGGTTTCCTCCACCTCCTCTGCTAGCCTGGTGGGAACACATCTCTTCCATAAACAAGGCAGAGGAAGAGTTTTGCAGACCAACCATGCGTAACGTCACTGCAGTAGGTCACACTGAACTGGTGATATCTCCCTCCTGAAGGAGAGCAGACAGGCCCGCAGGCCACAGCGTCTGCAACGCAGTGCTGGGGAACAGACTCGGCTCCTCCACCACAAACGACTTTGACAGAAAGAAGCTAGGGCAGGCATTGATTCAGGGATCATTCCCATTTTTACTTTGATGCAGCTTTAGGGAGGAACTCAGCTGGTTTGTTTTCCTGTCAGCAGCTTCATCACTAAATTAGCTGGCAAGTTACAAAGTGGTGATGCCAAAAGCGCAGCAACACAGGGAGCCTGGTCACAAGCAGGCATATCTAGACACCAGGCAAAACCTCTCCTTCTGTCTTAGCTGAAATATAGCTTTACTTGTTTATGGGAAAAGCCCTTAAGGCTGTCAGTCAGGAGGCTTCAACTTAATTTTGCAAACGTGTTGAGATCTCCAAGGCTTGAATCTTTTTCATACAAGGGGGCGAAAAACACAGGCATCAGTCTCAGCAGTGACAGCGCCCTTCAGAGTGATTTTGAGATCCCCGGCCCAGCGCTACGCCGGGACAAACCATTTTCAAAAACTGCCTTTTCCTGCCTGCAAGTTGCGATACGCTCACAGAGGCAGAAAGCTCATTACTGGCCCTGATCTAAAGCCCATCCTTCCCAACTCGGTGTCCACACAACATGCCCACTCCAGCGTTTTACTGCCCGGGGGCCGGGTCCCTCGGAGCACTGCCACCCCGGGCAGGGAGCTCACGGGGTGCGCGGCCGGAGCTCGTGGCAGCGACAGGCAGCTCATCCACTGATGGCGTTTGGCAAGGCAGGGTGATTTTGCAGAGGACGCTCCATCTGTCACTGTGCTCTGCGGCAGAGCCTGACCTCACTAGCAGTAAGGAAGCCCCAGCAGATTAACATTTAATGATGCTTTCAGTTTCAGGCCTTGTAATTTTTCATCTTTCAGAGGGCAGACACAGAAGAGGAAGAAAATCATATATTATGTACAGCATATCGGTCTTCTGCTTGCAACCACCTCTTTTAATATGCTTGACTTTGACAGGTTTGATTTTTTTTCCCCTTTTCTGCATTGAAAAAAAATTAATTATTTAAATATATTTTACTCCAGCAACAGAAGATCAGCTCCTTCTTGTATACACATACCATTCTTGTTTTGATGTGTGTAACCATGGTACCTAATTTGGTTTAAATAAGTAAAGACAAGAGGTATGGTTCTCAGTAGCTGTCTGAACAGAAGCAAGGAAACCAACCTCCTTCCTCACCAAGACAGAGCAATTGAGGTCCTTCAGGTCACTCTCTTTGTTGTCTTGAAAAATATGTTTAACCACATAACGCAAAAAAAAATCCTTAAGGGACGGTAAAGTGACCCAGAAATGCAGAGTTTTAATTCTTTTCATTAAGTAGCGCTGTTCATTTTTGTATTTTCTGCTTGGGAAGCATTCAGCTTGTGCCCTGTACTGGGCAGCGCATGTGGACAAAGCACCCAGGGGTCTGGTCTACCCAGGGCCTCCATCCACAAGGAAGGATCATCGCTGCTAAGCGGAGCACCAGCTGAAGTCAGACCATCCACAAGCACAGAAGCCCGTTGAAGAAACAACATTACAGTGTGAAAACTCATGAAATACGTGTTCTCTGATGATTTGGGCTGGCATTCATAGGAAATATTGAACTGGAAGAGGGATTTACATGAGAAAGCACAGGGACAAAAGGGAGGGAGAAACACAAAAGCCAGCAGAGAGATCCCAAGTTGCTGAATATTTCTGGAAGATAAGGGCACGAATTTTGAATATGGGATGATATTTACCAAGAGACAGCAAACAGACAGATCCTCAAAGGAAGTACATCACAAAGGAAAGTGATAAGACAACTACCAAGAGGGCAATTTATGCTGCTTTGGCCATGATGCTGTAGGGGGGAGCTAGATGGGAACGTAGGAGGCTACAGAGGAAGAGCACCAACTAAGTGCCATTATCAGTCTGTTCTGTGGCTAGAGCCCAGCCACTATACGCACTGTGTTAAAGAAAATGCCTGAGATGGCAAATGTCCAATGAAAGTAAGAGCTGCGCAGTCATGAGGAAAAAATAAGGCAATCAACCTGCCCCGCCCAGTAGCCTTTTTGGTTTTGTTATTTTTTTTAAGTAGAATCATAGAATCATTTCATTTGGAAGAGATCTTCAGGATCATTGAGTCCAACCATAACCTAACCTAGCTCTGGCAATAAACCATGTCCCTAAGAACCTCATCTAAACACCTTTTAAACACCTCCAGGGATGGTGACTCCACCACTTCCCTGGGCAGCCTGTTCCCATGCCTGACAAACCTTTCTGTGAATAATTTTTTCCTAATATCCAATCTAAACCTCCCCTGGCACAACTTGAGGCCATTTCCTCTCATCCTATCACTTTATACTTGGGAGAAGAGACCAACACTCCCCATGCCACAACCTCCTTTCAGGTAGTTGTAGACAGTGATAAGGTCTCCCCTCAGCCTCCTTTTCTCCAGGCTAAACAGCCCCAGTTCCCTCAGCTGTTCCTCATCAGACTTGTGCTCCAGACCCCTCACCAGCTTTGTTGCCCTCCTCTGCACCCTCTCTAGTACCTCGATGTCCTTCTTATTATGAGGGGCCCATAAAGTAGTGTCCCTGAAGCTTCAGTAGCCAGCCAAGCAATGTTCACCAGAATCTTGCCAGCTGTGAGAAGGTTACCACAGCAAGTTTCTACACCTGAAGAAATCAGGGCTTCAACACCTGGGGAAAAAAAAAAATGAAAAGAGAGTAAGTCAGAACTGATTTTCTTGCAACCAAGACCTTTCAGTGTAAGAAAAAGGAATTGCTTTTTGAAGATCAAAATTGCAAAATCATAAGGTTGTAGCAGACTCCAAACCAGCCTAGAAACTAAGAAATATGACTTTGAGGAAAGAGCGCCCTACGAAGGCTTAAGACACCCACAAGAAGATGGAGAAAGAACAGCTCCATTCGCAAAAGACTAATTCCCAAATAGTCAGAGCTTGTGTTTAGCAGTGCAAGTCATAACAGGGCTGGCTCATAAGAAACTTCCTTCTTCTTAGTGTTGTGCAAAGCCATCTTTATAATGCTGTAGGTACTTCACATCTTCATGGCCCATCTCTGTCCTACTCTGCTGTAGGATGGATACCCCTGCAATGGTGAGAGACATACTGAGCTGAGGTATATTACTCCTCAGAGTGAGAGAAAAGTTTCTAGAAAAAAAGGCCCCGACCCTTCAACCTGCAAATCTTACAGCCCCTTTGCTAAAGCTCATTGCCTCAAAAAGTAGCACAGAATTCAAAACACGATCCATTTTGAATAGTAAAAATGGGTGTTTGTGGTTAAGTGCAACTACAGAAACAGAAGAGTAAAGCCTAAGACCAAACTTCACTCCCTGTAGAAAAATTCTGCAGTATTAGGATGCATTTTTATAAGCATCCATTATCATTTTGTACTCTCTCTTCCCCAAATGTATGCACTGACACAGTCCTCAACAGCACCATACAGTCGGGAGGCAAAGAGTGCAGTGGAGACCTGCAGGCAGATCTCTCTGCCTATGTAACATTTTCATTGAGTACCATCCTTAAGAGCAGGATCCTGGCCAAAGTATAGGCAGCGGAACTACAGGATATAACAACATTAGCCATTCCCAGATCCATAGATATCCAAACGCTTCAGAAAGAATATCTGCAGTCTTAATTAAACTCGTGAGAAATCAGGAAAAGAGATTGTGCTTGGTTACTGCCTCATTTTGTTAACGAGAGATAATTGAAAAAACACATGCTAAAGTGATTGCCTAATCATCACATCGAATAAGTTTAAAAAAAAAAATCAATCATCGTGATCAAATAGTTATTTATAAAAAAAAGGAAAAACACACAGAGCACATTACTTGTTTGAAGTGAATCTCATCCAGTCTGGACAAACAGTCTTCATGCAAGTAGCTTTGCAGAGCAAGGAAGATCAAGGCTGTGCCCTAGCAGCCTTTGGATGAATTCTGGGAGTCAGAGCATCCTTTCTGCTGCTTCATCATCTTCCATTTGAGAATGTTTCCTGTCCCTTTACTGTGCATCCCAAGGAATGTCTGATACATGCAGTGCTTTGCCTTGCAGCAATATCCTGACCCTGTCCATACTCCCTTTGCCATCAAGATAAAGTTAATGAGGGTCCACATGAAGAGTTTGCACCACTCTACACCTCCAAAAGGCAGGATTAAGCCCATTGACAACAAAATTCCGCTGTCACCCCTAATGACATTCTCTTAATTTAGGTTTTCAGCAAGAAAATATATCAGCCAAAAGCATAATTAATTATTTGTAAGTAATTTAATCTGAAGAGGTTTGTTCCAAACTTGTGTAAGGCTCTATGGGTGTAACAAAGCATTCAGGACACAACTTATTCTAGGAATCAGCAATATGCTTTAGGCAGAAATCTTGATTTGTAAGTACTGCATTCTGCCCTAGCAGATTTCCTTCCTGATAGACCGTGACCACTTCATAATTCTCAGGCAGAACCATGAAGATTAATAAAAAGCAGAAAGAGGATTTTAATCAACACAGCCAGCTGGTCTGTGGTTTAGATTATGTTGTGGAAGGGAAAGTGTAACACTAAGATTGAATGAAAAATGCAAAGCACTGATTATCCCGCAGGGTATCTCTCCAAGCTAAATTAACATTAAATTCAAATTTGCAAATCCTGTGTTTATATTACTGTGTGTAGGCAATTGCGACGTATTTATACATTAACTAGAAATTAAAACATCCGCCTCTAAAATAATGAGTTTTGTTTAAAATCCTGTTCATAAAAGTCACTTTCCTTCCTACTCATTACTAAGAAGGTGAACTACTTAAAATCTCATCATTTAAAAGTATTGAGAAGAGTTCCTTTTTTTTTTTTCTTTTTTTGCAAGGAGGTAAAGCAAAGGACAGGATGGCGGGAAAGCAGCCAGTGAGGGAAGAGGAGAAGGAGACTGCTCAAAGCCCGGGAACAGGAAGATGAAGGTTTTTCTGACACGCAGCCGAAGGATGGGAGCTGTGGTCTGCAGGGGAACAGCTCCAGGGCCTGGGAGTTGGTGACTCCTCTGGTAGACCGACTCGGAGAGTTGGCAGAGGCTGCGGCCACGCTTCTGCTCCTGGCTGGCAGATGTAGGCTGCTGCCAGCTGCTGCATGGTGGGGGGACAAGGGGGGAAAACAGGCTGGCTGGACCCGGGCCAAGGAGCAACAAAAAGGCTTGTGTGCCATGGCCGCATCGCCCTGCCCCACCGACCGCCCAGCCTGCAGAGCGCCATAGCAACCAGGGTTAAAAATGGGTCAGGACTGCCAGTGTGAAACCTGTTATTTCGAATATGGGGCTTGGGCTTGCACTGAAAATGTTTATTCACGTGCTATTTTGGCAGAAGACATGCTATTTGTGGAAGCTGGAGGAAGGAGAGGACACCATGAGGACGTCAAGCTGCCTGAAGTGCTACAACTACGTGGATTTTTCTTGTTTTTTTTTTAAACCTACACTAGACCTGGACAAGACACACTAGGATTAACTAAAGTGCCTTAACACGTCTCCAACCTCACTGCTGCTCTGGTTGTGCTAAATAAATGCCAGGTCCTGAGTCTTACTGGGGACAGCTGAGGCTGGGCCAGGCAGGTACCTGGGCCCAGTCCCAGCCAGCAGCACCTATGGGGCCTTGGGCAGCATCAGCCAGGCTGCTGGTGCCTGTACTGGGATGCGACCACCACTCGGCACTCCACAAAGCTCAGGTGGCAGCAGGAGGGGCAGCAAGTCAGTGCACAAAATATATGTGATCTGGGACAGGGACATGCTTACGTCTTGGCCTTTCCTTAGAAAATGCTCTTCTTTCAGCTGAACAATTTTGAAAGTATGGGACATAGCCAGCAGTTGTCACTCCAGATATCATTGGGTGGCTTGAAGATGTTAATTAAAATTATTCATTCCACAGTGACCAAACACACCCACATCAGATTAGAAAAGTTTAGTAAATAGTATGCATCAGAAGAGCAAAGGAGGGCATGTGGAAGTGTATCAGTGAAAACTGTTTCTTCCAATTACTTGATCAACATTGTCCAGAAAAAAAAACACAATCTCATGCTTTTTCCAGAGAAACATTTCTGTACCCTAATGAGGATTTTGAGTTAACATGCCAAGCATTCAAACTGAGAAGCTAAGGTTAGACCTATACGCTCCTCACTGGGACACATTTTTCAAAAGTGCTAAGCACGTTGTTTTACTAAAACAGAGTCTGTTTGATTAGTTCCAAGCATACATAATCCTGACACACATGAGCATCTCAGTGTGTTTAACACATTTACCCTTAAAACACTGCCCCACTTCCAGTTCCTCTTCCCCTTCAAGAAAAGAAAACACTGTGAGCAAAGTTATTAGTGAGCAGCTGAGGCATGAAGGTTTTGTCACTGGTCCCAGGTCTACAAAGGAGCAAGGCTGAATCCCAATTTGCTTAGTGTCAAAGATGCTATCCAAAGTTCTGGATCTACAAACTTCCCAGACATCCCATTTCAAAAAGCACCATCTGCCCTAAGAAACCTGAGAGCCATCACTAGAGATTCCATCAGTTGTGTCCAATGCTTTTAAGTGCACAATAATGTCATAGAGAAAAGCCATGTCTTCCTATAAAGCAACACACCATACGGAAGTCTTAAAGCACTGCACCTAATTTATAAATTATTATTATTTTTCTGTGTATCTAAAACTAATTTCTATACCTACAATGAACTGATTTATTTTAGAGATTTTCTAGCACTCAGATCAACAGAGAGAGTAAACCTGATGTGAATCAGGTTTTTATTTTGCAGCTGGATTGTCTCAGGTTCTATGCAATGGACTTGTAGTTTAAAACACAAATGACTCCTGAGTGAGAAACTTCTTGCACTGTGGGCAGAATTTAACCCACTCAAAATTCTTAATGCAAGTATTTTTCTGATTCTAGAAAGCAAGCTATGATCTTAGAAAAATGTAGATAAGCAGGACTTTATCAAATCTCACCTCCAGGTTTCCCTTTAGATCTGTGCTGTGCAGGGCTCCAAACTCAGCTTTGGGCTTGCTGTCTTCTCACAGTAGGCTCACATCATCTCACCAGGTCAACACAAATAGCCCCCTCACTACCTACCAGGCTTTTTCTGCACTAAAGAGTCATTTGAACTGAGCTGCAGGCAGAGAGCAAAATGCCACTTTGTTCATAGCTGGCTTCAGCTTCAGCTGGGGTTGAGCCCCAAGGTTATTGGCCCTTCCAGCTGCAGACCCACACCCCAGAACCACTTGTTCTGCTCTTCTGCCTTGTACTTGTTTCCGTGGGGTGACCACACAGAATGTTCCTTTTATAACCACCCCACTCAGTGCACTGGGCTTTCAAGGGATCTCAGGTCCTCACTCAGAACGCCACTGCCACCGCTGGATCAAACTTACTGAAAGCAAGGCTAGGCAACTTGTGTTACCGTCAAGTAAAAATATGAATTGCCATAGCATGTTTTTGGTATGAACAACATGGTCTGAAATCCAGATCAGATGGTACCAGATCTCCCTATTCTAGCTTCAGCTCTGCCTCCTGCCATTCACAACTGTATTATCGAGACGGGAAGTTTGTTTTGCCTCAGTTCCCTCTCAAATTAGGGGAAAATACTCTAGTGATGGATGTTGGAAGTCTCTACAATTCATCCATGTTGTGCTAAAAGGAGGTAAGGGAAGGGGATTTCCTCTTCCAGGTAGAATGTGTATAAAACATTAATAATTCATTATTCAGTATCATGAAATTTGTAATGACCACTTCTTAAAATTGTTGCGACTTCATCACTGGGCACAAAGAAACGGAAAACAAACAAACAAACAAGCAAAAAAACCCAAACACCCACCTCAGATGCTTAACTTTTTGGAACCATGTTTTTCATTTTGAAAGATCAGTCCATACTTCCTTTAGTTGCTCACGTCAGAAAATGCTGTTGGCCTTGTTTCCCCCGTGGCATTATTCTGTGGCAGTCCTGGTTCAGTGTTGCACAAAGGAGAACTGCACGAGGTAGAGAACATCACCAGTCCAGTAGTGTCGAGGTTGAAGTTCAACCTCCCCAAACACAGGATAGCAAAGGCTCAGCAGATACAGGAGCGGTAACCATTCCTACAGCTTTCGTATCTCCCCACAAAAATGGACCAAAATCTGGACATGTACATCACCCTCTGTGCATCTGCTGGGGCTGTATCATGGTTTAACTCCAGCTAGAAGCTAAACACCACCCAGCCCTTCACTCAGCCTCCCCAGTTGGAATGGTGGAGAGGATCTAAAGTGAGAAAACTTGTGAGCTGGGATAAGGACAGTTCAATAGGTAAAGCAAAATCTGCACGCAAAATTTGCAAAGCAAAACAAGGAATTCATGCACCACTTCCCATGGGCAGGCGGGTGTTCAACCATCTCCAGGAAAGTCAAGCTTCATCACACATGACAGTTACTTGGGGAGACAAAGGCCGTCACTCCAAATGTCCCTTCTCATTCCTCCTTCTTCCCTCAGCTTTTCTTGCTGAGCATGTCTAACGGTGTGGCATATCCCTTTGGTCAGCTGGTTCAGCTGTCCCAGCTGTGTCTCCCCCCAACCTCTTGTGCACCCCCAGCCCACTCACTGGTGGGGCGGTGTGAGAGGCCGAAAAGGCCTTGGCTCTGTGTGAGCACTGCTGAGCAGTAACTGAAACACCCCTGTATTATCAGCACTGTTTCCAGCACAAATCTGAAACATAACCCCATACTAGCTGCGATGAAGAAAATTAACTCTATCCCAGCCCAAAAGACCACAGGCTGCCACTCCTCGGCCTTGCTGAACCTGCAGTACATGCACTGTGCAGCCAGCCAGCACGTGCCTGGCAATTCAATGTATTCTGAGAACATTGTCTGGGGGAAGGAGAATAAAAACATTTTCTGGGACCTTCAGGTGACCAGGCACCTGGCTGACTCTCTGACAAAAAAGCCATTATGCAAGTATATGCTGAACCATTACATCAGGTGTATTCTCTTGCACTTTTGGACCTCTTGTGTGTGAAATCCCAGGCAAACAGCAAAGTTTTTCTTTTTCAACTAGACTAAACATCTAGATGGAAAAACAGGGCATGTTCAGGGATGCTCAGAGTTCTGTTACACTACTGGTATTTTCTCCTGGCCCTGATCCACTAACACATTCAGTAGTAACCCCAATATAATTAGTGTCACAAGGGGACAGAAGCCAGCTGATCCCCATTTAAAATTGTCAAAACACTACCATTAATATGTCACCCCATTTTAAAAAGTCTTTCAGCTCACTGTCATTCGCAGATTTTCTCAGGAGCCTGAAGACTATTTACCATGTTTTTTTCAATGCCAAGTGTTTCATTTCTGCCAGGTCCTCCCTAGCTTTTGCCAAGGTGGATTTTTGCTGCCTCAGACTTGTTAGAACACAGCCTTCATACAGCAACTTGTCATCTTAAATCTCTACTAAAAATGTATGACAGGAGTAAAGAACTAGTTTAAAATGTGTGAATGGGTGAAGTAATTTGTACTAAAATCACCACAAGGTTTTTCATAAAGAAAATAGTTGCTATCCGACATGCATCTCAGCCCAGGCTCTAATCACAGGAATTTTTTTTGGATAACAGGAGACACTGGGAGCTTATATCCTTCTACTGCAGTGCTCTGTGCCGTAGAGAAGAGCATCCAACCCAGAACAGTGTGAGGAAAAACAGGTAGGTCTAGAAATAAACATACCCCACAACACTATTTATACTGTACTTGGTTACTATGTCTGTTTTCCTTCTGTCTGAGCAACTAATGTGGAATTTCATTCAAAGAGTTTTACCTTACAAACGTATTTTCTAAATAAAAACAGAAAGATTTCTCCCACGCAAGTGTGTATCTATATGTATCTTAGAAAGACACACAGGCAAGATATTATTCTTCTCAAATATTTCTATTCTTCTATCACACTAGCACAAATCACAAACACCAAGAAAAAAAAATAACCTGAATTTAGGACTAAATAGTCAATTCCTGCTGTACAGTTCAAAAAAAAGAAAAAAAAGTAGATGAAATATATATCTTTCAAACAGCAGCAACAGCATTAAATCACACAATCATAATCACAATGATGGTACTGTTTTCTGAGATGGAAATACTTACATAGACTGCAGAATTGAGCTGTCGTTCCCTAACTTACAGCACCTATTTTAGAGGGCATTTGCACAGAGCTACATTTCTCTCTCAAAGTTTCGTTTGGTTTTTGTTTTATTAGTGAAAAAAAAAAAATAGATTTACATATAAATAAAGGGCAGCAGATACTAAAAGGAGGCACATGCCTGTAAGACACAAGCAGGTCTCCTGGCTGCAAATAACATTTTATTACCCTACCATCTTCTCAGGACTAGACTGTATCGCAGTTCAGCAGAGCTCCTACCCATTTGTTCTTGTCTGCCATAGTTACAATATCATATAATTTCACTATGATCAATGGGATTTCTTATTTACACATCGTATATTCCATTGCCTCGTGTCCTTTTAGGAACAGTTCCTGGAAATGCAGAACTATGGTTGTTATCAAACACTTTATTTTTCTCTCTCTTTTTTTTTTTTTTTAATTTAAAAGCAAAACAAACGAGAAAGTGCTGTACAACTCAGCAAGAGGTTTAAAAAAATATCCAGGGCAATTCGTAAGTCTCTTTTTCATATCAAGAGCTTCATTGTCTTTTCCCCAAAGAGCAGAATGATCAGCAACATTTTAGTTGCACTGCCTATAAAAATAGAAGTAGTAATCAGTAAAAAACATCCCAGCAAAATAAGGATCTGTCGAGCAGCCTGCAAAACCCTGTAGAAGAAAAATAAAGGAGATTCATATATGATCTTCTCTCAGTTCAAATCCTATTTGTCTTTTCGCTGTGTTGCTATTTGAAAAGGCTTACCGGTGCAGCTACACGGAAATAGTACACGCTGTCGTACAATTTAGCTACAGGGAGAGTCCAAATATGCTGACGTCCCTAGATGAAAAATGAGAGAGAAAGATTAGATAACCTTATTTCACATTGAACTAGAGAGAAGGATAGGCTCTGGAAACATTTCATTGACAAATGCAATGCAAAGTAAATAGGACAACAAGACTTGGTAGCTACAGTCAGAGTATTTGAAGACAAAGTTCTGACTTTAAACCCTGCAAATGTGGGTTTGCTCTGATCAGATCTGCACGGGAACTCACAGACATCTGGCTCCCTGTGACACTCAGCTGGCTCTGAGTAACTGAACTCCCTCTCTAGTTTTCCAAGAAAATCCCACAATAAATAGGGATTATTCCTCATGTGCCAGGTGGCCTGGGAGCATTATGGAGTAATAGTAGCAAATGGCAATTCCGCTGTTTTTGAAACAGCAGCTTTAGTAGTCCTCAGAAGGCAGCGAAGGTTCCTCTATATTTTTCAAAGATAGGAGCAGCATCTTCACTCAGTATTTCAAAAACAAATGTAGGCAAGATTTCATGCTATTTTGGATTGCTGTGTCCTGCCATGTACAAAAGAAATAATATATTTTCTATCTGAAATATTTATGCTGCATTTAATGAAATGAAATTCAATCCTCACCTCTTTCTGACCTAATGATCCATGGTAACTCTTATTTTACCAGCTTCTACTCTCTCAACTCCTTCATCTTTCCCTCCTCCCTTCACTTTCTGGCACATTCTATCTGTTGGAGATAATACGTTCACGTGATACAACTTAGGTGAGACTGCTGAGTCCGAATGATTGGTGTCCTGCCCTTTGGTAGGGCGGAAGGCTTCCAATCCCTTGGAAAATCCTCTCAGAAAAAAAACAAAAAAACCAAACCAAAACAAAACAAACAAAAAAAAACCCAAACAAAAAAAAAAAAAAAAAAAAAACCCAAAACAAAAAAAAAAAAAAACCAAAAAAAAAAACCAAACAAACAAAAAAAAAACCAAAAAACAAACACCCACAAAAAAACAACCTCTTCAACTAGGCAGCATTTCTATTCTGAGTCACATCAGACCTGAATGCTCACTGCTGCTGGAGGCTAGTTAGCTTTTATCTTTTGATGTGGATTTCAGGTTGACACAGGAAATCTCCTTGACCAGCTCTGGCAGTAAGCTTCAAGGATATTTCTGCATTGTGAAACTCTCTGGGCCTGCCTGACTTAATTTCATTTCTGTTGGAATTACAGCAGACAGGGCAAAACTTGGACAATTGGGCTTTCTCATGGCTTTGCAGTAGTTGCAGAGAAGCTTGTAATTTTTTGCAGAGACACTTGAAAAGTTGATCAGAAAGTCAGCTAAAAGAGTGTGGGGTATCCCAACTGCTCTGATTTGACAAAGCAACAAAAAAGTAATTTAAAATCATATAGTGTATAGCACCATAGATCAGAAATCTAAATAAGACTCTGAAATTACTTTCAATTTCATGGAGGTTTCTCCTAGATGCATTCAGAAATGCTACTGCCTTTCCTACTGTTTTAGCCAGAATAAACACTTCCAAGCAATATGAACAAACTGATGCCTTGAAAGTGTCTTATATTTCCAGAGAATATGAAGGGAGTTTAAGTCCTTCATCAATTTACTGGAGATAATCAAAACTTTGCAATATTTTTTTCTGGGAAAAGCTAACACATCTTAACAGCTTTTTTTTCTCATCGAATCAATCCAGAGAATGACATCTAAACAACTCTTGTTTTTACAATGAACAATTTTCCCTGGAGAGATCACACAGAATTAAAGGGGAATACTACCATCATTTCCAGTGCATTCAAGACTTAAAAACTAGAATTCATTACCCATTAGATAATAATGGAAACAGTAGAGTAGATGAGAGTTTGGAGGAGACTGTCCTCTAAGGCTTTGGGTGAAAAGTACTCCCATTTCTTAAATATCTCTGGAGATATAATGAGTTATAGTGTTGGGTTACGCTAAAATAAACTTTAAAGTGTCCTTGTAGAGAATCACTGGATAGATTTTTACAAAAGTCAGCAGAAAACTGATACCTACCAAAAGCCTTCATCTCATTATGGTCATGCCAAAACCAGCTATGACTGGGAGACTCAAAGTACCATTTGAATTTCCACTGCCTTAGCCAAGATGAGAATTTTGCAGCCATTAACTTCATAAAAATGATCCCCACAAGCCAGAGTATTGCTACAAAAATCTTACCTGTGTGGTTTCTAGGAAATCCTTCCTAGTCTTTTGGTTTGAAGAATAATAGGAGCAGTAATTTCCAAATGTGACTTTGCAGAGAAATACAATTAATGGTTCTGTAGTGCTTCAAGAAACAGAGAAAAATAAGGATCTATCCCACTGCTCTTAAATAGAAGAATCATATATACAAATACAATATACACACAAGGTGGAAAATACAAATAATCAAATTGTGGAGAAACAAAGCAGAGGATCTTACTTCGCTGTTTGATATGAGGGAGATAAACCTAAGCCACCAGCCTCTAATATGGTCCTATTCTCTGCTATAAATGGAGGATGTTTTTTATTTGGAAACCTGGGTAATCTTTACAGTTGTTAAGATAGAAATGGACACTAAACTTCCTCAAACTTTAAGTATGTTTATATCAGAAGCTATTGTAAATGACTTTTTATACAACTTACTTTGTCATGACATGCTTGAGTCGTGGGCTTTCATCATGCATAGGCACAATGTACCTATGCCAGAGCATACCTGGGCACCCTAACACAGCAGCAATTTTATAGATGAGAAACCCATAATAAGCCTTAAAACAGCGACATATATAAATAACTCCCATTTACTGCTGTACCCATGCAAATATATCATTAAAATGAAGTAAAAATATCTCAGACTTGGTATGGGAAAGCAGTGGTAAACAGAATTTCATTCAGAATTCTTCAACAGCAAAGACACCATGGTCATATCTTCTCCAAACTATGCCTGGAGACAGTTTCCAGAACTTTCTAGCTTACCAGATTGCTTTTCCGAGACAGGCTGTCAGTAGTGTATGTTGGTTTCAGCTAATTTTGTTCAGCAGGCATAAAAGTTTTCCAAATTTTTGAAGTAGTTACAGTGTCTTACAACATTTGGACACAGCAATAATCCAAACTTGTTTGGGTTTTCTTAAGCATTTTTGAACTTATTAAGTTTGCGGCTCTGTTTAGTGAAAGTTTATAGCAAAGGTATATATTGAAAATCCCCCTCCCCCCAAACCAATATCCAAAATAAATTCAGCATAGTGAAACTCTGACTATGATGTATTGATCCCTACGTGGGAGGGTTGCATTATTAGTTTATAATGGAATACACTTTAAAGACAGATTTTCAGCTGCTGTAGAAAACAAGCAGGCACTCCAGGAGGTCTGTCACATTTCCTCTTGTCTGAAAAAGGTGGATGTTTACAAGGTTTATATTCAAGATCAAAAGACTGGACCTAAAGACCATCCACACTTCACAAAGCCCTTTCTTGGAGAGACTGGAGTCTTGAAGCGTCATCTAGCAGGGTGTTTGGTGGCTGTTCTGGCTATCACTGGCCTTTCCCAGAGAAGAACCCCAAATGAAAGCATTTGTTCTTTCTGGGAGAACACAACGGAGCTAGGCTTTTATTTGAAGATAAAATTTCTGCTGAGAGGATTAAGTTTGCTGCTTGTTCCTGCTGTAAAGTCACAATTTTATGCGTTACAAAAATCCCTCAAATCCCTAAGTCCACAGGCCACGATTCTGCTAATATATGTGGATGTGTCTACTCAAATGATTATTACACTGAACCTTAAGACTACTGGATTTTAATATCTACATCAATGGGTACAATTGTCATTGGGCTGAGAGTGGTATTGAGCCTATGCTACAGCAAAGGGTAGTTGTGCACAGATTTGTCCCACTCCTCCGAATAGGGACAAATTCAAGTCACAATAGAAAGCAGGCAAGAATTACTACCCAAAAAATGAAATTAGGTATGTATTATTTTTAATTGTACTTACTTTATCTCCAGTGACATTTCTACATCCATGGGTGTATATTTGTTAACAGGAATAACATAGCTGTAATTTCCAGTCCTGAAAAAGGTGGCATTAATGGACATAAGATTTTGAGATAGGTAGTATCTTTGTAAAAACGTGTTTAAATTTAAAGAGAAAATATATGAAAAGGTAGACGAAACTCCTGCACACTAGAGGCAACAATTGTGAAAAGCAGACAGACAAGTAGCAAAGCAACATTATCGGTATTCTGTTCCACCATAATAAAGCATAATGAAACCATTTACTTACCTGCACTGTAGATTTTTACTACAATAGCGGTTGTCGATGATTTGCTGTGTTTCCAAAATCTGTATGGAACTGATTGTTGTGTCAATCCCTAAAAATATTAAGAATAATGTTTTATTCTTGATTACTTCAGAAATCTTAAATAAAAGCATAATAAAATCGCAGTTAATAAAGTGGTGTCTACTCCCTTGCTTGCCACTACAGGAGTTGCTACAGGTCTAAATTAGCTTTCAGTAAAAAGCCTTTGATTGATTACCTGCATTCTGCCACTACAGAAGAGATAAGATCCTTGTTCAATTTACAAGGACAAATATCCTGGGCAGGCACCTAATACTGTAACATTTTATTTTGGGCAGACATTGAAGGCTGTTTTGACGGTAGTCCAAGTATAATAGGATACAAATGTGCCAGTGTTCATTTTGATGTTCTGGAATCCACACTCGTACAAGTAACCACTAATACGAAAGACATAATATGAAAAGGTCCTCAAATAGAAGGGGCCGAACAGGTTTAATACTCCCAAGTGGGCCTAGGCTCACACTGCCAATGTTTTGGGGAAGGTCCAGTCTCCACCTCTTGCCTGCAGTGTCAAGCTGCTGACAGTTTAAGTCTTCCAATGCGGTACAGAATGCACAAGGATAACCTGGTCCAGCAGGCCTAGGCCTGCTCTTCACGTCACGATGTGAACACTGGTTGGGTATTTCTTTCCGTCTGTTCTACAGCAACATTTCCCTGCTTTGCAAACAAACTTGATGATTATAAGCTGACCTGCGCTATGATCATAAAACATCTGTGTGGTAGGATACACTTAACTTCCAGCATGCAAATATCCACACTTAGGCTTAAGTGACAGAGGGAAATTGAGCATGTTCATCTCAAATGAACTAACACAGAGAATATTTCCCTCTGACACAGCATCTCATTACAACACATATCATAGTAATGCCACAGAGGCCCTTTTCTGAGGTGTGTAGACATGTAAAAAAATCAGACAGGGGAATGAATTTTTCCCAGGTGACCCCACTGGGGTGTACCCAAGCAACAAGCAGAACTGATGTTCTGTTTCTCACATGGCACTGGGTAGCAACAGAATATTTGTTAAACAAACAAACAAACAAATCAAAACAAAAACTTAAAACAGGGCATCCACAAAAACAGAAAAGACAAGGCATAATTCTGCTGGTACTGAATGAATGCCAGAGCATACCGTTACAACACATAACTCATCTTCACGGAAAAGAATCAATATTTTCAGCCCAGACTGGCTCTGTCAGCAGTGCCCAGTCACTAAAATGGGAGCCCGAAATCAAGCCCAATGTCCTGTGTCAAAGAACTTAATTTCAACTCCACTGACGCCTTCCTGTGTAACCTCATCTAGGTGTTCCTGCTCCAGCAGGGAGATTGGACTACATGATCTTTTGAGGTCACTTCAAATCCCTAACATTCTGTGATTCTGCGATAGTGTCAGGATCCTAAGGCAGAGGTGGCCCCTTTCAACAGCTGACATTTTTAACCCATTAGGTCAACTGGGCCAAACCCCAAATGCTTCCTTTACACTATATGATGCATTTCCTGCACACAAATACCACACTCATATCCTTAAGCATCCTGGTATATACGGGTTAGCAGGGCTAAGCACCTTACAAGATTTCAGCACCTGTCAAGGAGCACGTCACTTGTCATTTTGTCACGCCTGAAGCCAAGTCTAAGAACTGTCTAGAGAGGGTAGCTAGAATGTCTACAAAAATTAATGAGGGTGTAAGAATAAATTGCAATTACAGGAAAATTATAGTGAATCACAGGTATTTAATAGATTCCTAAGTGCTAATTCTCTATAACGACCAGTTATAAATGAAACTTCTCTAAATTCCAGCAGCAGAATTCCAAGCCTAAAGGTAGCTTTTCAAATTATACAATTATACATTTCAACAGTTGTTAAAAAAAATATGAGACTTACAGTCAGTTCCAAGATCAGGTTTTCTAATAGGTATTTTCACTGAATTTCTTTCAGGTAACATGTTACTTTTGTTTGCTGTGAAAGAATGTATGTACAAATGTCCCCAAGTTAGCCTTGCACGGTTGTAACAGCAAAATATCAATACAAACCAGAAGAATTTTATTAATTATCTCTTGGATAAAGGCATGCATAACGGCAAGAGAAACCATTAAAAAACAAAGCACCTCTGTTCAGAAGAAGATATATATAGTCAAAAGAAGTCTGTAGGTAACAAAGAACAACTTTTAAATTTCTACAGTATATCTGAAACACTTCAAAAATAGCCTAGCAGAAAATATTTCATCCCACACACAGCATATCACCAATTGTTATAATGGAGAGCGAAAGTGAACATCCAGTCAGGGACTTCAGCACAAGTCTGATCATAAAGCCGCATCTTTCTTATTGGTGAGAAAAGTAATAAATAGGCATCTGCCACACAAACATAGGCCAGGGGAATAGCTTAGCTTTTTGAATGTGAGATGTAAGACACTGAGGACGGGCCCAAGTGAGACACAGCACTTCAGAAAGGGAAGGATGAGTCATCAAACTAGAGAAACTAATGCACAGCTCTAACAGCATGATCACCGTGTTCACTGATGTCACCTCTGCAATTTTAAACATTGAACAATGCTGGGAAATATAAGATGATTTTTTTTTTTTTTTCTGTATTCATTTTCTCAACATTTCTCCAGAAAAGTGAACTTTAAAAGATCTTTTGAATAATCATCACATTGTACCACCTGGGGAAGGCAAAAGACCTTTCAAGCTAGTGGGAAATGGTTTAAAGCAATTCCTGTGCTATTACACTAATTGCCAGCCAAGAATCTGTCCAGAAACATGTTGCCAATAAACTGGCACTCAGAAATGTTGATCTTGCCTAAACTAACATGCTTCATCAAATACCATTTCATTTGGGAATAGATGGAATCATGTATTTCTAGAATAACAAAATGTTCCGTTCCCATGTTTTCCAAAGGAAGCATTCTGATTTCAAAATGACTGTTTAGAACAGAAGTCACTGCTTAATTGTATAAAAATGTATTTTACAAAAGGAAGGATCAAAATGCATTATTTCACTGAGATTGAAACAAGACAGTTGGATTGACCTTACTGGTTTATTATTCATTCCGGATTTTGGGTTTTGTTTGAGTGTTGGGAAATATGGAAACTCAGACTTTCTCATGCTAGTAGGTAACTGAGAGCAACATTAACAACATTAACAACTGAAGTCTGAGGACCCAGAAGAAATTTAATACAAAATCATCTCTGAGATTTCTATCATTTTTGTGTTTTGTTTTGAATCTGTGATACTGCTGCCCGTTATTTCTTGAATCTGTTTTCTATTTACTTGCCTATCATATAAATCTGCCAGTTCGGCCAACTTAGGTGGTAACTGCTGCATTTAGTAATCATCTGCCGCCCTATTTCTTTACTATGTGATCTGCTGCCACACACCTAGAAAAATGGCTACTGAACACATACCAACACTTAGACATGTACGGTAGGTCTTGAGGCAGATCTAAAAAGGACCTATTCATTCTCTCAGTCTTCCTTTTGATTTACAAACTAGTTGCCACATCTTCCTTTCACTTTCTGCTGTTTTCTCTTAATATTCTAGATATGTTAGCAATGCATTAAACATTCCCTGCCTTTTTGCATTTGCATTAACAGAACTACTCTGTAGAAAAACCTGTGTCACCTGGTAAACGTAAAAAATTGCTCGTTGAAATGAAAATGTTCTCCCTGTAGATACAGTACTTCAGCTGTGCAAGTATTGACAGGAATGTTTGTTACATACTCTGCATTACTAAACATTTAATACTGTGATGCTTTGATAGATGATGGAAGAAAGCATTAAGCGGGTATCAGAAATTTGTACAAAAACTAAAATGAAGACAGATTTACTTCAGTAAGTTTTCGACTATTCAAAATGAGTCAGTAACCAGTACAGAAATTTTTTTTTACTTGTTTTTTTACTTTCTGTAAAGTTACTATTTCATTCTCTCTTAAGCTGATACAATACAAAAGAAATGTATAAAAGAGGACCCTGGATTTATTTTTATTTAGAGCTCGAGTTGCCAACTGAGAACACCAGGAACCACAAAAAAACATTGTAGCAGCCATCAATAAATTGTAGTAAACTGCCACTGTCACATACCATAACTCCAAGGGCTTTCTCAAAGGCCCGTGTGGGGCATGAAGAACCAATTCAATAACAAATAAAAAAGTATGAGCATTACTAGAATGGAATGAGTACAACCATTATCTTCAGATAAGATTCAAATAAAGCCATCCAATATACTTGGTATCCTCTTTCTTTCCTCAAGCATTGGCTAGTTTTAATAAACATGAGTTATAACATTCTGTAAGCAGCATGGAAAAGACCTGCTGACGATTTCCTATGGTAGTACCTTGCCATGAACCTGTTAACCGTCATCTGAAGACAATAAATGAAAATGCACGAAGGTGATCGAAATCTAGCAAGAGCCCTCACCAAGCTTTTTATTGTGAGGGTTGAGACACTGGGGAGAAACAAGACTCTAAGAGAAAGTACAGACAGACCCTGGTTACCAGCAACACTTAAGACGAAGAGACGAGCAATGAGAACTAATGGCATGGAAGCACAGAGCAGAAAAGGTCCAGATGATGCAGGTTATTCATACTCCTCCTTTCCACTGAAGTCAACAGGAGTTTGAAAGTCTAAATCCTTCAGAGAAACCAGTTCTTAAAGCCTGAGGAAAAAGGCCACTTTAAGCTAGACTACATAAAGACGTGCTGAACTTTTGTTTAATAAATTTTCTCTTGCTTATGAATGTTTTTGTTTATACTTCAGCACTCCTAACAGCCTCCTCAACAGATCTGAGATGCAAGAGATTAGGATTCACACTGGCTGCACTCAGCAGTAGCCTGTACCCGCAGAATTCAGGTATTGCACGGTGGAACAGTGACAGCTCTGTTAAATATGGAACTCCCAGATTAGCAATTAAATCAACTGTAATGCGAAATAGTTTTATATTTCCATGAATCGGACTAATCATCTGATTCTAAAATATCCACTGTTTATCTTCATTATTCCCCATACTCTTAGATTTTGTTCTGAAAACATTTTCCTTTTCATTTATCTTGGCTGCAGCTGCATTAAGCAGTTTATTGGTTTTCCTTCTGTTGGACTTCATATTGACATTGTTACCTTCCATTTGGGGATACATTCACCTTCATTAAACTCGTGCTAATCTGAAATCTTTCAGTAGCTTGTGTACTGTGTTGATTTTTCAGTCTTGGATCCACACTTAATGCTATTTGGAGCATAAGAACCTGAGAAGGTAATGCTTTGTGTTTATTCTTATATTTTCTTCCCATCTAATATCCAAAGTAGCCAGCTGGGGATAGAGAGTTTTCACATTTCATTTTCATCCATCTACAGCTCCCTCATTTGTAAACGAGATTAATGTCTTTTTAATTAATCAACACTCTTTCAGGCTTCAGAGCAATACAAATCACTTAGGTATGACCTCTCGAAAGCACTGTATTGAACTGTATCTGCCACAGGGTTTACTGTAGCACTGATGACAAGAATCACAAGGACCACTTCCATGCAGCCGTCTGCAGACAACAGCATGTTGCAGCATAAAGAAGGCCAGTGGGTGAATCCCACGGCGACTGTTCATGTGGCACAAGCATCACAGCAATTGGCAATGCCTGGCAGAGATTCGTACTTCAGAGGCTGAACTGCATTCGTCCCTGGTTTCACCTCAGCTTGGCAACTGTGGTTGGTGCAAGAATCGTTCCCAAGGCCAAGAAAGGAAGAATATGAATGCTGAGTTTAGTAACACTAAAAGTTCCTTCTGATGACAACGTTAAGGTCTGGGAAAGAGGAATACAGATTCCAAGAACTTGTGCATACCTTTATGTATAAACTCTTTCTTATAAATATCATCAAAGTTGTAAAGAATATACCTACTCATACGTTACACTCATAACATCTGGCAGACAATATCTGAAAGAAAATTCATTCCAGTAAAAGTAATTGATTTCATAGAGCTCTGCCTTCAAATAACATTTCTGTACTCAAAACCCCTGCCTGAATGAGTAGAGGTTAATTTTAAGTTTTATGTTTTCTGGCAGTTGAATTTCTGTCTCTGACCACAGAAAAGATGTAGTATCACCACACTGTGACACCATTAAGTATTTGGGGCGTTTTATACCTGTTAATTCACCTCCACTACCCCTAGTCAACTCCTGGCTAGCTGTAGCCAAAGGTTAATTAATGGGATTAGTGACTTTCTGGTTCTAGTGAAATCATTTACCATGAATGGCCAGGAAAAGTAGTGACACCTAAGAAAACATCTTAAGACTCAGAACTCTGAAAAGTAACCAGGCCAGATTTTTCAAAAACATATCGACTGCACTGATGATTAGTTACACATCAGGATCTTTTAAATCCTCTGAACTAGGCACTTTTGTTGGAAGCTAACAACCTTCAAAAATTCTTACTCCTTCCCCAACATTCTTCATACAGCCTTTACTGAATGGTAAATAATAGAAATTAATGTTTCAACTTACGTATATCCTTTGCATTGTTTTTCTCGTAACTTAGAGATTTGGCCTTCTGTTGCTGAATTGGACAACAATAAATCCTGTCACAAGGCAAAACGTCACAGAAATTCACTTCAGGGATCTTGCTGATGGGTTGTGTGCTCTGAGAAATGGTGCTTTCCCCCTGCAAAGCTAAAGGAATAATAAACAAATAAAGACATAAATACATAAATAAATAAATAAAACCACATAATTCTCGCTAGTGTTGTGTGTCTATTGGCATTTTATAATAGCAGAGAAATTGAAAGCCTGTTGCATGTATGCAGACCAGCAGAGATACAGTACCTGCTGTAGTGGTAGCAGGCAAGAGCACAATAGAAGCTGAGGTACTGCTGATGGAGAAAAAGGAAAACAATTAATTAAGAAATGGACATCAGCGTTGTGGACCAAAACAGGTTAGTCCACAATCTATTACTAATTCTAATTCATTAGCACTAATTTAACTACTTGCCTGTATATAGGTTGTTTTTCGAAACGTCTGTCATGAACGCTAAGTAAATACAGGGTCCATATTGTCAGAGCGCTGTGGAAAGAGAATTATTCTGTAGATTTACACCCATCTCTTACGTAACATAATAAGAATAATACCTTGACAGCACCTTGTCCACATGTAGTAATGTAAGACTTAACTATCTGATCACTTCCCCTTCAGTGGGAAAAATTTTGACTGAATTTAATGGGGTTTAGGTTGAATACTTGTATACAGCTAAATTCAACACAATGTGGTCAGTTATCCATTGTAAACAGAGTCACAATACCAGTTCAAAGTAGTCAGTTCACAGAGAGATTGTAAGCCACAAGTTTTGGGACTGGAAACAGAAAATGGCCATCTCAAAAGCCCAGAGCACAGTTTCCTTTCCACAAGTCCAATGCCACAAGTTAAACTTTCAGAGTGACAGGACTGCCCACCACATTGGGAACAAGTCCAGCTTCATTTCACTCTGTACATCAGCAATTGTACTTAGGCACAGGGTGATTACACAAAGCATGCAGAGTCTCATGAGCCCAGCTTTGGACCTGTAGCACAAGTCTCTGAGATACATTCAAGGTGCACCACAGATTGTGGCACAGACAGAGATTAGTTGTGTGTGCATCGCACGAGTATCCCACTTTTCTAAAATTATTTCAACTTTACAATATTACCAGGCATATTCACTGTGAATTTTAACATGTTGTGTTCTTTGAGTAGGAAGGGACACAAGAAGAAAAAAATGGCAATTTTCTTTCTGATAAGTAGAAAGGAGAAGGAAGAAACAGGTCAACTTGTTGATAATTAATTGTTACCATAGTGCCATAATAGCAATCAAAGCTATTATAGTCACCCGGAAAATCTTCTTCCTGTTTGACAAACAAACCTAGGGGAAAAAAAAAAGTTTGGTTAATTTAAGTGGCACATAACTAAGCTACTTCTAGTAGATTAAGAAATACTAGAGTTAACCTTGTTTCTTTCAGAGGAACCATACAAATAATCCTTACATAGCATTCAACATCTAAAGAGAAAAACTTAAGTAATGAAAGGCTCCCTAAAACTGTGAGTCCACTGCGCACTGTCAATAGTCTGGGGGCAGACACATTCCACAGGAAGAAAGGATGGGTAAAAATAACAGTTTCTTCTTCTCTTTTCTCTTCTTTTCTCTTCTCTTCTCTTCTCTTCTCTTCTCTTCTCTTCTCTTCTCTTCTCTTCTCTTCTCTTCTCCTCTCCTCTCTTCTCCTCTCCTCTCCTCTCCTCTCCTCTCCTCTCCTCTCCTCTCCTCTCCCCATCATTTTTCATACTCTTGAAGTATTTCAAAGTCAATTTAAGAACTCATTAAGCAGTGGCCAGAACTGAAAGATGAGCAGCTTTCAGTGTACAGTCAGACCACGTTAAACCAAGGCTGGTGTGAATACAGAAGAAAGGTACTTCTCAAACAAGCAGAATGATCTTAGATGATGGAGTTCTTGCTTGCCATCATGGAATAAGGAACATTTGATCTACTATTTTTTTCTTGCTCTTTGGCACTGGCAAAAGCAAGGTAGGCAAATGAGCGTTGGTTCATCTTAAAGAACAGGACTTAGAAATCTAGGAAGACTATCTTGAAAAAGGTCAATGTATATTCTCTAACTCATTCAGTCTCTGTGAGAAGGGGTCTCATCTTTCTGTACAAAGATATGGGCAAGAGGAAGTCATTCAGCAATAGCAATGACATCCTACCCAGGTCTTAACCTACTGAAAGACAGCTTTATCCAGTACAAAACAGGAGATGCAAACTGCAAACCACAAAGACTCATCCAAAGAAGAAAGGTGAAGAATAATTATCACTGTGAAGGCTTCCAAATCCAAACAAGCATCTCTGTGTAAGGCTGCAGTGCACCATGTGGGCTCACCTACAGGCTCAACAATTCTTGCCTGTTGAGGTCTCCTCCTCCACACCATTACAGAACATGGATCTAGTCTCACACACTCAGTGTATAGGCAAGAAGTGGAAGTGTCTCATGTGCATTTTCTGTCTCAGTACAGTTAGTTTTTAAGATTCTAGCATTACACTAAATAATTCTGGATGAGGAATTAGAGTCTATATTGAGAAACCTGAAAGCTTTCAAAGAGATGTCAGCACTTACGAAAACTCTCTCATAGGCATATTTCACATATTTAATTTTACTCACCTTGCTGGATTTTAGCGGGACTGATTTTTTTGATGTCAAAAGACTAGGAGCTCGACTATATCTGCTGTAAGAGACAAGATCCCTTTAACATTCAAATACTTCAGCAACTAATAAATGAAAAAGAGACATTTTCAATAGGGTGTAAATGTCACTTGCTTTTGCAGTTTTAACGTTTTAAAAGAAAAAGCAGAAGTGTCATGAGATTCATTTTCAAGAACAAAGGCCTCTAGTTAACTCATTCAGGGGAACACTATTAAATTTTATTTCAAAGAAAACTTGGGGAAATGGTTTAGAAATAGGAAGTGACCATCACTGCCACTGAAGCAATAATGAAGATTCTTTCTTGCAGGAGAAGCTCTGCAGATTTCTCTCAGCAGCGATTTCCAAGCTCCAGGTCTGTAACTGGACATAATCTACCCTTGCTTTATGCAACTGAAACAATTACAAAAATTACTGCAATCTGTAGCCATTTCAAATATTGATTTTGTCAGCAAATTTTTAAAAATATGTGAAATTCACAAATTTTGCACAACTTAAATTCTGGAAATGAGCTGAATTCTTATGTCAAGCAAAATCAATTTTCATTTTTACCACAGAGACCACTTTAGCAATTTCTGTGACAACTGTCAAAGAACATTCCAGACAGGTACCTGACTTTGCTCTCTTCACTGACTGTTGACTTTAAACTGCTCATCCGTTTCAGCCTGGCCAGTTTCCTATTCCACTGTTCCAATTCTTCTATTCTGACTTCAAGATTGTTTGTTAGTTTACAAAGCTGTTTTACAGCACCAACGTTCTCCATAAAGATCTGATCCTGAGAAACAAAAACAATGACAAAAATACACATAGTATATTCATCAATCAGATGTAACAAAGAGTCATGAGTACAGAATTCACCTATGTAAGGACACATTGAATATTTAAAACGCAAACATGTTATCATACTGTAGGTGGGATGCACTTATGACTACAAAAACCTTTTGCTAGATTGTAGAAATCACTTATGTTCAATTTGCAGTAAATTAAAAATGAGGGCTTGCAGAAAAATTTGAAGATGCTAAAGGGCTTTTTAGGCCAAGAATTTAAGCCATATTTTGCCTTGATACTGCATTGAATTTTAAACCTTAACACTTTCACGACAGGCCTCTACTATTTGACTTGCAATGCTGGAGCTGAACATAGATTTCAGAAACCCTTAGCAAAATGTAGATACAATCATCTACCTACAAAACTGACTAACTTGGCTCAGACAAGGTGGAGTTGCTGCCCGTGTTGCACGCATAACATGAATTACACCAGAATCAGTGAGACAGGGAAAGGTCCAAAGCAGAGGTCAAGCTGTGATGGGATGGTATTTTGTTCTCCCCTCCAACCTCTCCAGCCTCTTATAGGAGTCCTGTAAGTTCTAAAACCATGATCAGTTCCTCAACTAACACAGTTCAGACACCTTCCATTTGCTCCTTCTGAATATTTTACCCAGGAAAAGCCTCCTATTCTTCTACCCCATCTCATCATCTAGGTATCAATCTGCTGCTGGAGAAGCCCTCAGTCCAACCTTCCAGGTAACCAGTATTTTATCTATTTCTGAGCCAAAATTGGTTGCTGGTCCACTGCAGGCACACAGTAACAGCGTACTTTCTTTGCTGTGTTTGAAAAAATGGTTTTCTCATACTAATGTACAACCAGACTGATGACATTAAACCTTGGGTGAAGCTACTACTGCAGTTACTGTTGCTAAGTGTTCTAGTCTAGTAAAGTCATGCAGAAGTAAGGCAAAAGCAGAGTTTTGCCTTGCGCGTTGTAAATACTACACACCTTTCATTTAAAGGTGAGTGCGTTCCACAAAACCAGACAGTATTTTGTATAAACAAAATCAGAGCACAGGTGTCAATGATAAGCTGCAAACCTGTCTACTGCCAGAAGGCCAACAACCTGTTTAACTAAAAAGTGACTTCAAAATAACCTCCTGTGCCTAGAACTGTGAAATCACTTATGTAGTCACTAGTCCTCATATCAATGATATGTAGCAGCTGCCCTTTCCAGTCTCTTCAAATCATGCATGAATCTCTTCTGGGTGACTTCAACTAGCTGAGAAGATGGTTCATCTGGCAAAATGAAGGAATACTTTCTTTGGGAAAAAGGACTGATGAGAGTTTTACTGCATCTCTGATGACAAAGTACTGGGCACAGTGAGGTTGAGAAGAAAGATTCTTGTCCCAAAAAAGCAAATTTCCACACAGTTGAGCGATTTCTCTAGAATGTAGCAGAACTTGGTTCAAATGTGTAGTGCAACCAACTAATTTTATGGAGTTTGACAACAAAGAGACGTAAACAAACCAGTCAATATCTTGCTTATCTGGAACTAAACTTGGAATGTGAAGTACTAAAGTTCAAGGCCTCATCACCTGCCTTACTGTAAACAAAGATATGAAGTAGTGTTCATTTACTATTCGAGGTCCTGAGCCAGTCTGGAGTTGGTAGCTCCAGATATTTAAAACGGATGTTCCACATGGGACATCAGATATCCCAAGGCTCTGAATTCAATACACATCTTAAACTTTAGACAGAGATATCTGCTGCCCCTGTCTCCCCTAAAGGCCACAGAATTGACATTCACAAGGTGTTAGAAGAAAGAGGACAAAGCACAGGTTGCACTGCAGTGATTTACCTAACCAAACTAAAACAATATCAAAGTGTTTGTGAAATGATCTCAGACCTAGCCAGGCGGTCAAGAAAAAGTTAAGCAGCACATAAGCCATTGCTCTAACAACTCGTTCCTGCTTGGGTCACATCTACATCACCCTGTGGGGTGCAGCAGACTTTCTCCATTTGCCAGGTCATGTCCCTAGAGTACATCCAGGTAAGTGCCATCTAGAGACCCAGGCTGCAGAGGAGAAGGAGAACACAATGGGCTTAACCAGCAGCACTGTGAGGCACTGTTACAAATAGTATTATGTGTGATATTTCAGCAAAGAGAGAGATTTCCATTAGATACATTTTGTAGCATTTTTTTCCACTAAATCAGAAGCTCAGCTGTCCAACCTAAAACTTTTGCCAGAAAAAATCTGACTACCCCAAAGCAGTTTATGGGGGAGGCTCAAAAAAGAAAACTATGCTGAAGCTGCTGAAAAATACAGCAGGAAGTGCTAAAGGGCAAAATGAACCTCATGTCACTGTCTAACACCACTGCTCTTCTTTGAATATCTGCAAATCAGCTACAGGCTGGAACCCTGACCAAATACAGCATATTTTCTAAAAGTTTCCTTTTCAACAGTACCTATAGAAGATGCTTTTTCCACAGTTTTATTCAAGGTGTCTAATTCATCCTTCCTTTACATGGAATACAGCCTAGCAGATTTAAACTATGAATTTAACTTATTTGTAGCCTATCAAAAGAAGAGTGAAATGCAATATTTTTTATAAATATTTTCTCCAAATTCGGTGGTGTAAACTTGTGTTTTCTGTAGAAAAATGAAAAAAATGCATGATTGTAATGAATACAGTAAGGAAGTTCTTATTTAACAGAGTGCCATCGTTGCTTAATTGACTTCTGGAATACTTAATTAATTTGAACACTTAAACACAAAACAATGTTTTGGACTCACATGTGCTGGACTAATCCCATGAAATTATTATCCGCCTTAATTCAGCAAAGTTAGGATTTTTCTCCTTTTTATTGTATGTTTATTTATTATTCTAACAATATTTTAATGTGAATACTTTTTGTCATTAAAAGATTCGGCCATTTACTAACAACTGGTGGTTCAGTGTTTCTCAATTATTTGCCAAAACTATTTTTGTATACACACGTGCAGGCTGACACCTCTGTATAAAGCATAGTGTGTGTTTATAGCTCCATATACAAAAGGAACAGTCTAAATACACACCTCCACTTTCTCTCTCAAGACCATACCTTGTCAACCATGAGGAAGTTTTCTATTTTTTCTCCATCATCACAAGCAACATCTCCAGCTTCTCTGACAGCTTGAGGCAAAAGCTCCTTGACTTCCTGGGCTATTATTCCTGTTCACACGATAACAGAAACTGAAGTCAGGAAACACAATGGCATATCATCGACCATGGTTGTGTGCTTTGAACTGCCCATCCTAAAAGCTACAGGTTTGGCAAACATGACCTAGAATTTCTCTGTGGTAGGAAAATTCAGGATTTCACTTCCCCCCCCGCCACCCTGATTCCACAGAAAACAAACAGAAACCCTTATGATTCCTATTTCTCTGCGATAAGAACAAAACTGTTTGTGCTGACAAACTTCATTCTCATTAAACCTCTGGAAAAAATTACCTATCTCTAAAAAACAAAATAGAAGTTGGAAAATTACCAGAAATACTTAATTTTGGCATTTTTATATCACAAGAGAAACACAGCAATGTGTGGAATTATAGTACCCTAAGAAATGAAGATGAAATAGCATGCTGTTAAAAGGCACTATGGCACAGTGAGCAACAGTGGAAATAAATGAAAAATAGGAACAGAGCTGACTGAATACCTGTTTCATGGGTGTTTTTTATTCCCATAACAGATGCAAATTCAGGCTTGTAGTCATACTCCACCAGCCTCATTTGTGTTATTCTCCTCAACTGCTCGTTTGTATCGACCTAGTTGGACAAATACCAAGATTCATACGTTGAAACATTAAGAATGTCATGGCATCTAGGACTTTACTGAGACAGCGACAAGCCTGACATGGCCACATGGCCAGTCTTCACAACAATAAAGAGAGATGATCTTCCTGTTCCCCCTTAGCAGACTGCTATTTGTATTTGTATTGCCAGCTACCCTTCAGTCTGTTATCTCCCATTTACACAGATATCCCCAGCTTCTACAGTCAGCTTCTTCCAATGTCTGTAGGTGATGGCTCTGCGGAGCACAGCAGTACACCCCATTTCTTTAGGCCAGATTTCAGCACACCCAGGGTAAAGAAGCTGCTTCACCTGTCAGAACAATAATCCACACGTGTGCTGTGGTGCGAGCATAAATGCCCTAAATACTCCACAGCCCTCACCTCCCGGATATTCTGTTTTGCTCGGCTGTCAGATGGATGCATGACTCTGCCCATAACTTTTGCATTTCCGCAGACAACCAGTGCTTCATCTGGTGCATCTGTGTTAATTCCTACTCGACCATGATAGACTGTCGTCTCTGGAACATGTCCTCGCTGCCACAGTACATCACTGTCATTCTCAAACTGCCCTGGGTTAGATGCCTGGAAGAAAAAAATACCTTTAAAGATATAGTATAGCATTGGTGCACTGTTGCTTATTCCAAGATGAAATTATGAATCTTTGACACTTAAATTGTATTCAAGAGCTTTTCTGATGCACTATCAGAAAAAACAAGAGCAGAGTCACTTCTAAGTGTTGCTGCTCACACCGCATTGGCCTCATTGCCTTTTCCCTTGAATTCTACTTGTCACCTTAAGCTAAATTTTCAATGTCCAAAGCTTTCCAAATTTTAACTTTGACATTATGCCACATAACCATTCTTTATGTAGCAGCAAATTTTAGCTGAGGCTGGAAATCAGAAAAGAGCAAACAAGGCAGAGATTAAACATATGTGGTTCATAAAATCCTCTGTAATGTTTTAAACTAACTCATATTATAAATTTCGTGCAAAGGAAACAGGTCTTTCAAAGAACACAAATAAAACGAGAGAGTGTGTAGAATTAGAAAAGGCATTTTATTTCAATAATTAATCTTGGCTTGTTGGGGTTAAAAAACAAAACAAAACAAAATAACCCCAAACTTTTAAAGAAGCCAGGCTTTTACAAGGCTTTCTCATGCAAGGCATGGTGCTGTGTATTTATCACTGTCACAATTAGAGCATGATCTGACATGCCTGACATCCACTACTCGGCTGGTAGTCTCATTATGTGATATGTGGGTGAATAAAGGGCCAGAACACGAGTTGCTTTCTCTCACAGTACATTTACACAACTTTGCCACTGCTGTACCCTGCCACTGAAGCCCTGTCAGATATCTGGAAAACTACTTTTTTTTTCTTTCCAGCTTTCCTGTTGATATTTTCGCTACTTCAAATCACAGACTCTTCATGCTTCTGCTTTTCTGCCTTCTATTTTCATTGTCTGGAATAGCGGCCAGGTTTGCAAAATCTCATTCCCTCGATTCCTGTTAAAAAACTGTCTCACACACATCGGAGGAGCTCTCTTCATTGAAATTTAAAAGAATCTAAAATTAAAATGGTACAAAAATACAGATTTCTAAATCTCCCATAAAAATGTATCTCGTATAAAGTAACAATAATCCAGGGATGAGTCAAATCTGAAAATTCAACAGCTTTGCCAAATTAGTAAAGAGATTATATTTGTAACACTGCTACATGCTGAAACAGAAATCCAGACAAAAGCAATATTGTGAAAATTAATGGATAAAAAAAGAAAATGACTAAAATATGCAGGGATTATACAAACACAATGCATCAATGTCCTGAAACAGAAAAAGCTACAACAACAGCCAGGATGATAAAACTTCTCAGCAGGGCAGAAGGGCACTGAACTCCAAATATTGCTTTCAAAGCCCTTTCCACCCAGAAAGGAGCTCTCAGCCATATGGCCCCACAAAAACTTAACCTTAACTGCAGGAACAGGGTTTACGGCACAAGAGGACACAAAGTTATGGCCCAGATGAAAAAGAAGCCAGGATTGAAACCACCTGAAAGCCCTCACCTTCTTTGGTAGTCCACACACACTGGGGATTTGCGCTTTTGCTCTCTCCAAACCCTAATGCTAGAGCCAGGCTGTAATCATAAGCCTATGCAGACAATGTGCCACCAAAAAGGACTTTAACAATAGCCTACAAAAAATTATGCTGGAACTAAAAGCTTTTGATAGTCCTGATAATTAAAAGATAACAACATACTCATACAATATGCAACTATATTTGTTTTTTCTCAAGCTTTTAGATTCAATGGTAATTTTTATGCTCAAGCGTCACTTCCACATAGTCTCCCATGAATATCAAAACAGTAAATATATTTCACATGAAAGCAATATAACTTTCTACCTACCCTCACAATGATCTTTTCAGAGACATTTGCAGACAGTAGGTAGAATTGGTCCTGAGAGACAGCATACAGTCCAACTACCAGCATGAAGTATCTAATTTGAAATTGATTTAACGAGACAATCATTGAAATAATGGCTTCTCACAGAAGAAAAAAAAAAAAACTTTTTCAAATGCAACTACTGATACATAAAAATATACCCAGAACATTTTTTAAATGTATTTATGTTACAAAATGAAAGACAAAAGATTTCTTCACTCTCAAACAGCATGCTCTTTCAATCACCACCATCTCTGAAAATGGACGAAGATTACAGTAATTTTGACAAATTTAAGTAATGAAGGCTCAGAGATTAAGACCATCCCTTCCCCAGAAGAAATTATCATTATTTGGCTTTTTAGCTTCCTGGTTTCATTAGCCAACATTCTGGCTATGATTTCCTGAAACAATCTCTAACCAGGAGGATGGGATATTTTTGTTTATTCTTACATCATTCTGTGACTCTAAAAGAGAGGTCTCTAAGCAGCTATCAAGTATCACAGAATTTGAAATTTAAAAAATCACAGGATTTGGCAATGCTGAGATTTTTCACAAACATCAGCTCCATTCTAAAGCAGACCTTCTCTTTTCCAGTTCACACACATAGGCCAACTAGGTACCAAAATACCTCTGATCAGGATTGGGTTTCCCCTTTTTTCTCATATTATTTGCTGTTGTTTCACTGAAATGCAACCTTCCCAGTGTTACTTTAGTTATCTGGTCCCCTGGCAGGTCAACTCTAAAACAGAAAAGGAAACAAGATCAGGGAAACAAGCATTTGGAGATCTACCTGGCTCAAGACAGATTTCCTCAAACTCATTAAAACAGTTTTGAGAAAAACTGACAAATGGAAAAACAGCAGAACCTCAGTAAAAATGCAGTAACCCTGGCTTTTAAAAATGTACAAAACCCACAGTAACTACATCAAGGAGATAAACAAAGAGGATACAGCACCAGCAGTGGGAAACTGTTATTAGTCATAGGAGTCTTGTTTGTACACATTCTTAAATACAATAGAACTGTATGTGTTCCATATGATGGGCATATGCTGTTTGCCAAGAGTAACATTGCTTATTATTGGATCTGAATTTCCACATTAAAATAAATAAATTTCACTACTTGTCGTATTTTTGACTTGCACTTAATTCATATGTCTGGAAGTATAAAATATACACCTAGGTCTCAAATACATAGTGGCACTGCACCTGTCAGTGATAAATAATACGAATAAAGGATTTGCACGGAGAAAACAACAGTCCACCAGCTGCATTCTCATCTGGTATAAATGAAAACTACACCTTTATCACCCACAAAACAATTTACACTCAGAATTTACTCTTCAGTACTCAAAAGGAAGAAAAGTGCCGTGATAGACGTAACTTAGTGAAAATTGAACTTGACACTGTCTTACTTTTTTTTTGTTTTAGTCTTATTTAATTATTTATAGAGAACAGGACAGCTCCAACAGGAGACATTTATGCCAGAAGAACAAACATAGATGCTGCCAGTGAGTTGAGCTGCAGAGAGTTCCAGGGAGAAGCCGCGCGGATGTTTCTCCCCCTTAAAAGCACTGCAAACATGTCTCATGGCCATGTAGAAAAGGAACATCACGGACATTTCTGAAGATGGGAAATGCATCTGCCATACAGTTCTAAACACCGTACAACACTCTCGCTAGCTAAATCTAAATATTTTGGATAGGCATACCTCACACATTTGTAAAGCTGACAAAACTTTTCCTTAATGAAGGGACACTATTTATATATTACCATCGTGATTCTGTGTGCACACCCAGAATGGAACTTGGATAAAGATTAGAAGACTGGCTTAGACCTACTCTGAGTTTCCAAGAAACAGCTACTTCACATTTCTGACCAAGCAAGTATTGAAAGAAAATGGAATAAACTTCTCAAAATACTTACTTAACAGGATGGAAAGTTTTTTTGCTTCGATCTGACTGAGACTGTTCAATAGCAACTGTTTGATTTGGAGTTTCAACCTATAAAGAAAAAAAAAGAGTTTTCAAAAATAACAAGAATATTAGATTTTCAAAGAGATAAAATCTGCGATAAACATGAATAGGCAAGTTGTGTCTGAAACAGTGAATTCTCTCTCATTTCTCGTGGAACTGTAGAGAAAGTAATATGAGAAGTGACTCCTGATCAACTGACACCTGAAACTGCTGTGTTCCAGTTAGTCTGAAGCCCCTGCGGATGTGGTTTGAAAGAAAAAAAGAAAAGAAAAGAAAAAAGAAGAGAAGAGAAGAGAAGAGAAGAGAAGAGAAGAGAAGAGAAGAGAAGAGAAGAGAAGAGAAGAGAAGAGAAGAGAAGAGAAGAGAAGAGAAGAGAAAGGAAAAGGAAAAGGAAAAGGAGGAAAGGAGGTCATGCATTAATTTACAAAGGAAAAATTGCTTTATGAATCTAGACTATTATTGACTCGCTCTATCCCAAATCATAAACATAGAATTTTAACATGAGATTTTAATCTAAGCAAGGTAGTTCCATAAGTTATTGTAATGTAAATTTCTATACCTTTCTCAAATGGTACCAAGCAGCACTTCGCTTCAGATGGGAACATGTGACAGTAACATTCATTAATCTCTGCTGTATTAGAATGCATTAAGCAAAACTGGTAGTAACTGCCTTGTAAAAGAACTACATCACTGAATTTGGTAGCAAGTAAAAAGCCTGATAAAAACCTTTCAGAAAGATTAAAATTTCCTACTATTTCTCTGTATGTAAGTTTGTAGACCCACATTGGATGGGAATAATTTAGTTCTTAAAAGTAAAATGGAAAGCCCAGCAAGAAGAAACAGAGAAACTGTGTTGATTTTCCTTTATTTTGTGAATCTTTTTGTCCAATGGCTAAACTGGCCACCTACACACCAGCTGACACCCCTGCACTGCCCAGAGGAAAGAAAATTTCAGGCAAAGAGAGGGAAGTCAGTGAAACTATGGCAAACAAGCAAACATGAGGTCTTTCAGCATATATCAGCACAAGCATCCATAAAACATGAGGGTATTCGCAAGAGTTCCCCGCAGAAGTTACCAGGAACTTAAAAGAGTTCTCTTTTGTCAGTTCTTGGTCAAAAATTACTAAGAAAATAGTTCATTTCCATTATTTATCCTTTTCTACGGATAATCACATACTAACTTATTAAAAGTGATAAGCACAAAGAAGATAAACACTTGCCTTTATTCCAAAAGCTTTCAAGTAAAACTTTTCTATTAGTTTTCCCCCCAGCTGAGTTTTTACATATTTTGGATGTCCAGTGATTCTAATATGGACTGTGATTTGGAAATGATTCTTCTTCTGGCACACAAAGGCATCATCTGTTGTTGAAAAATTAAATCCTTTATCTGTGACAATGTGACATCCTACAGCGGGTCTACAAAAACAAGAAGAAAGAATAGCAACTTTAACTACAGGGATATTCAAGTGACATCTTCAATTCCTACTTTTTTATGTGGTCTGGAAATCGATCTGATTTTTAAAGACAAAACAGGAGCTGAAATACGTCTTTACAATCACCAGTTCTACCAGTATTTTCTTCTTAGCCTCTTAGAGGTGTAAAAATGAAAATGCATATAAAGCATACTCTAATTCTAGGCTGACACATGAAAAGTTTGGAAACCAGAGGTGGGGAAGCTCGCAGAGTCCTCATTTACAAATCTGCATACAGGAACTCTGTGCACCCAAAATCACAACCAAACCTTTTAGCGTGTCCAAGCATTCGTTATAACATCGCTATGAACAACAGAGCTGAACAAGAACTGCAGACAATGAAGTGCTAATGAGCCAGCCAGACTCCCTGGTTTGGTCCCCAACTCCCACACCAAGGGCTTCTGCAGAAGCTGATGGGATTCAACTAAGGCTTTACTCAAGCTCAAAGAAAAGCTATCGATACTGACCCTCTAGCCAGATTACTATAAAATTCTCATTTATAATATAATGTTGTCCCAGCTAAGGAAACCCCGTTCTGTTTATTCAAAAGGCTAATTTGTCACCCGAACAAAAGGAGTATTCTGTCTTTACGATTCACAGCAAACAGGGAGAGGTATCAAAAGGTTTTTCTAAAAGAGCCAGTAAACTGTCCATCCCAACAATGTTTCCAGTCCTCTGATTTAAGTGATGGATAATTCTGAAATAATAGGACTACCTGGCAAGATTCTCTTATATAGGCATTGGCTTTTCTTACTAATTAAAGTTTGATAACTATGACCTTTTCTGATGCTACTGAGAACCTCCTTAACACAACTACTGAAGATGGCTTTTCAGAACTCATCCATTCATTTGCACATTATTAGTTGGAAAAATCAAAATGTACAGACTTTACAAGAAACATATACACTTTATTATCTTTTTAGAAATTACAAACAGAAGGCCCCTTTCAAACAACCACTGATTATCTGACACAGGGAATGAAGAGAAAACTACTTTGCAACTACTTCAAAACTACGAAGTCATAGGTTAATTCATCTTTAAAATGATGATGAAGCGTCTGCCATATCCTCAAACCATCATTATTAAAGAAGAAAACTTCTTCAGTTTCTTCCTACAACTGTTAATTCTTTTTATTTATGTAGGAAAAGTATGTATTTCATAGTAGGGAAAGGAGTCATTTTTCAGATTTAGCTGTGAAACAAGTTCCTTAGCTGACATTCTTAAAGCAATTTCAGAGTGTTTGCTAACAGGCTGGCAAGCAGATTGGGAAGCAAAAGTACAAATCCCTATTTCTCCAAGTTGAATTGTTTGGAACAATGAGTCCCAAAGAGGAATTACATGTTTATAATTTTCTGAGTATGCTATTTACAGTAATTAAAAGTAAATGCATATTTTCATTTGGCTACACGAAGAATGGTCAGTCTTACCAAACAGTACAGTAGATCTTGGAAGAACTTTTAGGTAGCAAAGGATAACCCTGTCACACAAGCATCCCTACTAGAAATACACTTACAATTCCTCTTTCTGTTCAGAATTTGAGTCTTCAGACAACATTTGGAACAGAGTCCCATCGGTCACTATAGTAAAGGAGCAAGGGGCTAAGAAAGTACCAAATAGAGACGATGCAGGGCATAATTAATGGTAGAGAAACCTTTTCTCACGAATCTGCCTCATCTAACAGCATTTTGTTGTGAAAATGAAATAATCAAGAGGTTAAAATACTGGATTAATAAAATGGAAAATAATAATTAACCTGAGAAATACCCTTAAAGTAGGCACAGCAATTTTGAGGTACGGGACCAATCCTTCCCCACTGAGCACTGATAAGCACATGACTCTTTTGAGTCTAACAGAATACAGGATCACTGCTCAGAAAATCCATGTACTCTGCCATAATTACAGGAAATCTTGGAACAAAGGCACTGCCATTGGCCTCACTTAAAACTGACTTCCTCTGCAAATGACATCTCAATCCCCTATCACAGTAATGGTAAAGGTACACGTATTTGGATGCTCATATTTGGATGCTTTAATGCTCAGCATAACATTGTCTTTGTTGACACAAGCAACCAAGAAATGTGAGTCTGGAACTTGAATTTTAGATGTATGGGAACCAACGAGTAACTGGGTAGCACCAGGAGTGCAATCTCCCACTGTCAACTCAGTAGTTGTTGCTCTCATGTAGTTGTTGACTGAACTTGTGACGGGAGTCAGAAGGCACTTCTATTTGGACTGACAATTCACATCACAAACACAGCTGGTGGTTTCTTGGCCCATCCAGATCCCAAGGAATAGTTAGGTATGGACACTAAGCTGTCTGCTCTCTTGCCATGTCCATACCGTAGGAGAACGGCTGTGTGGGACACAGTAAGATGCGTTTTGCCCCTATCACTGTGCACAACCAGGGAACGTCAGTATCCAGCAATGACACTGATACACTCCGAACTCCCAGGAGTGCTCTTAGCAGGTTGGGATAGAGGAAAATTAAAGTTTACTATGCTATTTAAGTCTTGTGGAGACAGTGACAAATTGTTTGCACCAATCCTGGCAAACTGATCAGGTACTGTAGAAGAGTATTCTTTAAAAGGGCTCATTCACTAAATACTAGAATGGAGAAAACTAGGGGTGTAAAGGTATGATCTTTCCCAGATTGTGGGGAAAAAAAAAATTATTTACAGTTCTCATTTATGCAGGAAAACTCTAAATCTTTGAATAAACAGTTGCACATCATACATATATGTCTGTAGTTATTAAGACTTAGGTTATATGAGTCCAGAAGGTATCTTCTATTTCTATTTTTCTTTAATGTTTTAGGCCATTAGAGGGAAAGGTGCCATATATCCAGCAACTACTTGCCCCAATGTTCTTGGCAAAAAATAACAGGTATTTTAAATTAAACTCATTTTTTCTTTTGCCCCTAAATCCCTGAAAGGAAATCAGAAAACTTGGCATGAATTTCAACCAGTGTTTAAAGTTCTGCTTATCTGATACCTCTGCCTGCTATACCTCCTTCTCCAGTCTCATTTTCAGTAAGAACAAGGGATGACCAATGCAGAATTTATTCCTACGAAAGTAGGTTAAGAGCAAAAACACCCCAAAAAAACACTTTTTCCAAGTGCAAATGTCAGTGCTTACAGTTTTTCGTAATTAGAGTTAAATAAGCTGTTCCACTGAGAAGTTTGATAAGGTTGCCATGTTAGAGCTTGACAGCATTTTTCCAAAGCTGCATTCTGTCCATCACTGTCATATTCTTGCACTTCAGCAGCACAGTCCTTAACAGTTGCTGTAGAGAGATAGTAACAATTCAGTTATTACTTTTGTGACTAGCCAAAAATCCTGCATAAGCATTTTCATAAATATATTTACATATATACATACAAATAAAGTGCAAATATATTGCATATATATTTAAACCTGATTGTGCTTTACAGTTATTCCAAAAGATAGTGTTATATTCCCTTGCCCTAGAAAATAAACCTTTCAGGTTTCCTGATTGGCAAAATGTTACACAAGAAGCACTTCCTATTTTTATTCTCTCCAAAAGGATGGATAGTTTCCTTTGGGGGGAAAAAAAAAAGAGAATGGAAAGCAAAGCATTTTACTGTAAATTTGCAACACTGCAAGAAGCAACTAAGCAAAATAATTACCTACATTTCCCATTCTCTCTACTACAGGTTTAAACTGAATATACTCTAACTCAGTGCAACAGGTACTTAATTCCAGAGCAGGAGGCACAGTTTTCCAGTAGCAAGCACATCCACCACTACCTCTGGTTGATGGGTTAATGCTTTCTGATTGTACATTACAGCACTCTGAGATAGACAGGGTCAGCCATAATACTCTGAAATATTGAACATTTTAGGAAAAAGGAGGAGAGCATGATAAGAGAGACGGATAAAAGGGTGCAGTAAGGACAGCAGAAAATATGTCATTGAGTGCACAGGCTTTGTCCACAGCCAGTGGCAGCACCGTAAGACAGAGGCAACAGAATCACTTCAGGTCCAGGCTTCATTTGCAATTCCCCATTTCTGACACACAGCAGAGTGAAAATATATTAAAAAAAAAAAAAATCAACACAGTAAAGAATTTCACAACTCTTTTCTAAATGATCCCCATGCCACTTTTACCAATAGCTGTGTTCCTTTTTCAGTAGCACGTTTGCCAGTGAGATTTTATTAACAATTACTCCCAAGGAAAACATATTTCAAAGCTGTGTCTTTAAGAATTAAAAAGAGCAATAGCAATTTTAGATACAGAAGTGTCTGCTCATCTTCTCTTTCCAGCAGTGGTAGAATTAGAGGACTAGTCACAAGCAAGAAACACTGATCAAATAAAGATACCAAAGGATAAGTAGCCTACTAAACCCAGTTGCTACTCATTAAAAGTGTTCCAAAAGATTGATTTAATGCTTAAAAATAACTTACTCTGAAGAAATAACAAGCTACTCTGAGATTTTCCACTAAGAGACAAGGGTAAAATTCCTCAAATTTGTTCATTACAAACCATTCATTCACAGAGACCCTCACGCTTCACAGAAGCTGATCCGTTTCTGTAGACGCCTGATAAGCCTTTTTGTATCAATTGGTATAAGCTTAGCATTTTTTATCTTGATAGAAAAATGGACCAAATTAATTTGGGGAAGGGGTGGGGAAGAACACACAGCTTTTACCAAGCTTGCACATGGACACACTTAATAGAAAAAAAAAAAAAAAAAAAAAAAAAAAAAAAAAAAAAAAAAAAAAAAGAAAAAAAAGAAGTTGAGACAATAAAGAGAAACTGCTCATCCACCACATTAATCCCCTGTTCAGCTGACCCAAGACGGTTTCTTTGCCCAGTCAATTTAGCGCTAAGCAAAGTCAGCAGAGTGTGGTATCATCTGTGCACTGCAGGCTCACTCGTGGAGAAGGGCAGAATATTTTGCCTGGAGTCCTCAGGAAACATGAAACTCTAACACGTCTTCTCTCTTCGCCAAATATAAATAGGGCCTGGTTTTCAAAAACACTGAAAAGGTAAATTACTCCAAACCTGGTAGGGGAGTACACACTGTTAATACCGCTACCTTTTCAGAACCAGGAGAAGCTGTGCTCTTAAAATATTTACTTGTCTACAGCACGAAACATTAAATTTCATCTTCACACAGTTGCTTACCTTGTCTGGAGTCCTGAGATTGGACTGGAGAATCAGTGGCATCTCCCAGTAATTGTGAGAGCTTCCTTTTTTTTCCCGATGCTGCAGAAATGCTTTTTTTAAAAATACACGTTGCATTACTCATTTATAAGTAGAAATACAGATATCATAGAATCATAACAAGAGAATACCCAGGTATCTCATTCTAACTGTATTGTCATCCAAATTCTGATTTCCCAGGGGGTGCAGATTGCTGTTGACTTTTAAAAAATGAATTATGCAATTTTTCCTTCCAAAATATAAATTACTTTACATTTTTATTTCATATGAATAAAGAAGTTGATCTCCTTTTAAAAATTTACGTAGTCAATCCGTGGTATGGTTTTATTGTCTCCTGACATTTGCATTAAAATCACAGATTTCTTTTAAATAATTGTACTCCACCAAGTGTGAACTCACTTTCCCTCTTATACAAAAACCACTAGTATCAGTTAAATTAAGGCACTAATGAGGAGATCTCAAGGATCAACAGATGGGTAACAGTTTTCCCCTTTCCCAGAGACCGAGATTTTTAAAAATTGCTCCTTTGTGCAAGGGAAAAACCTTATTCCAGAGTTTTGATATTATAAAATGTAAGCTGGAATATCCTGACAGATGGTCATTTCTTCTGGATGGGGGAAAATACAAGCCAAACTCCAGGTTGTCAGGCCCAGTAGGTACTCAAAATAAGGTTTCTCCGTGAGCAGAGGAAAAGCCCACTGGCCATATTGTTATTATTTTTCTGGGTTTGTTCGAAAGTTCCACATTTATTTAAGAAGTATTTTGTATCTTAATTTCCAATAACTAAAGTATTCCCTCAAAAATAATATGATTTTGACTAGCTAAAACCTTCTACTGGAAAACAAACTAATGAAGAATATAAACAGCTTCCTTCCCCCTCTTCACATTTACCACGTAATTGAGCTCTGTACGGAAGAGGAGATAGAGCATCTGCAAGCCCAGGACTAACAATGATGAATTCACATTTCTCTCCCATAACCAGGGAAGTCACCCTCTGGCATGCATCAGTCAATTCATTCTTACTAGGTATCATGGTCGGATGCTTGCACTAGCCAGTGTATTTTAAATAATTAAGCATTCACAACATGCTGATGAGTGAATATGGCAGATGGTAGATGGAAACCATTTCACTTGCTCTACATAGATATGACTTTTTTTTTTTCTCTTATGCCACTTGTGAGAACACTTACAAGACCTTATGGACAAATCCCTGCAATAGGTACTGTGAAGTACCTGAATATTTTTATAGTACAGTTATGAAGCACCTGTTGATCACTCATTAGACTTCTGACATATTAAAAAATTGAAATCCATTCGTATTTCCAATCTGAACTTCAATCGTTTTAAGAACCCTCAACGACAAATGTCTCAAAAATGTCTAAACACTGCCATCCTGTGGAAAACCCTACACCCACGGGGGATTTTACATGAATCCATGACTTCAACCAGCTCTACTTTTTTTCTTTTTTTGTATCTGTCTCATGCTTTTTATAAAAGCTTTATTGTTTACCCAGAAATCTGAGATGCATTTGGTTGAAAATATGAATAATTAAAACCCGGAAAGTTGGAGGATGTAGAATTATTCCAAGCAGTCACAGCATTTTCTGTCTTCAGACAGCAGCCTTGGGGGATGATGCAAGGATGACCACTGCCACTGGGGTCAGAGTACGTCTCCATCAACCTGCAGGGAAGTTTGCTGGGTGCCGCAGCAGATGGGCATGGGAGCTGAGTCTGCAGCCCACTGGGCCATGCAGGGTCATACCATGGGGCTGTGAGAAGTAAACAGACAAGAAAATAAGGAGAAAGAAGGGGAGCTGGAGACCTTTCTACGAGTTTGGAAGAGGATGAATTCATGTGACCTACTCTGGAGCTGTGGCGGTGAACATCGTTCCGATCCAGAGTCTGGTGGAGAGTCTGGCAACTGGCTTTGCCTAGGAATGAAAAAGAGATTTTAATGTCTACTGGAAGGAGACACGGAGGATGATGACAAGGCAATGCTGAAAGCAGCTCGAAGATCACCAGGCTACTGACAAGGGACTCCAGGAATCATTGCTCACCGTGGTTGCTGTCCCTACTCACAAAAGCAATGTCACACTTCATCAGACCATCTCCTGTGGCCCTCCACCTCTCCTCCATGCAGGAAGGCCCCATCTCTACCAGCTCTTGACCAAACCTCTCCACCATGACACACTGACTTCAGTCCTCCTTCCTTCCCATAAGTCATTCTTTAGTTATCTCCAAGCACACCAGCAACTCTGAATGCATGGAACTCACAAGAGCTTTAAACCCATTTCCTCCAGAACACAGGTTAAAGCATCTATAGCATCTTCATCCGCTAGCAAATTTCTTAAGACCTTAGGTTGGCCAAAGCATTCTCAGTCACAATCAGATGTTAGTATGTCCCATTTTAGCACCTTGCTCACCACAGGTGGCAGCCAAAGAGCAGAGGAAAGCGGGAAGTTGCCACACACGTGGGAAGTGCATTTGTCCACTTTGAAAGAAGAGATTTCACAAGCAAGATCCAGAAGCTTAATGTGGGGTTTCCATGGCTCTGTGGGCCCATGATGTCTCAGGTCATCAAGGAAGGAATGCAACATATAGATGGTCTAATGACTGAGAGGTGGACTTGACCATGGACACTATTGTACAGGTTATTCGTAACTGTGAAACGTGCGCTACAATCAAGCAAGCCAAGCAGTTAAAGCCTGTGTGGTATGGGGGCCAATAGCTGAAGTATAAATATGAGGAGGACTGGCAGATTGACTGTATTGCACTCCCACAAACCCATCACAGCAAGCACTATGTGCTTACCGTGGTGGAGGCAACCACCAGATGGCTGGAAACATATGCCATGCCCCATGCCACTGCCTGGAACACTATTCGGGGCCTTGAAAAGCAAGTCCTATGGTGACATGGCACCCTAAACAGAACCAAGTCAAACAACGGGATTCATTTCCAGAACAACTTCATAGACACTTGAGCCAAAGAGCATGGCATTGATTTGGTATATCACATCCCCTGTCATGCACCAGCCTCTGGGAAAATCAAAGAGTACAATGGGCTGTTAAAGACTACATTAAGAACAATGTGTGGTGGAACTTTCAGAAATTGGCATTCAAATTTAGCAAAGGCCGCCTCGTTACTTAAGATCAGGCGATCTACCAATCAAGCTGGTCCTGCCCAGCTGAAGCTTCCATACATTGTAGAAGGGGATAAAGTCCCTGTGGTGCACATGAAGAATGTGTTGGGGAAAACAGTCTGGGGTTACTCCTGCCTTGGGTAAAGGCAAACCCTCCCATGCAATTGCTTTTGCTCAGGGACCTGGGTGCACATGGTGGGTAATGCTGAAAGATGGAGGAGCCCAGTGTGTACGTCAGGTGGATTTGATTCTGGGTGAGAACTCTCCCATGATGTGAATTGTATAATGGTAAATGCTACATAATATTGTACAATGTACTAATAGTATTCAGTAAGTAGCTTTCAGGTTAATGAAGAATGAACTTCAACAAAACTGAACAAAGTACAGCGACGATGGAACCAGAGCTGGCTCCAACAGCTGGCATCCAGCCACCTCCTCGGGGTCAATGCCTCTGATCTGCAAACCGTGAGTAAGGTCTACAAGTCTCAGACGCAGCATGCAATAATGAGGCAGTCCAACATGACACTCCTTTTTTCCTGCCTGTCCTGATAGAGTCAAAAATCACGGACTCAATGAATATTTCAAAGGAATGCCATGAACTAAGGGAGAAAATATCTGTGTGTATATGTGTGTGTATATATGTATGTATTTAAGATGGCAGTAATTAGTTGAAACATGTTGGTAAGTATAAGACCTGAGCACAACATAAATGGTATAGAATAAGGGGTGGAATGTGCTAGGTCAGCTGAGATAAGGTTAATTTCTATTCTGCCAGGACTCAGAATTAAAGGGGTTATTCATTACCGTATCAGGTCACGCTCAGTTACAAAGAGGGTGGACCAGGGGGGCAGCCTCTCTCCCTCTCTCGCTCGCTGACAGAGCAAGATGCTCCAGGACGCCATTCTCTCTCGACCACGGGGTTTGGTGCTTTTGTATTTTGGGCATGAGCCGTGGTTCGGGGCGTGTTGGTTTTGGCATAAGCTGCTGCAGCCAAGGGACAGGCGTTTTTCGGCGCAGGCTGGTGCAGGGAGACTGCCACACAGCCAGGTTGCGCTGTGTGTCCATTGCTCTGTAGGTTCTTTCATTATTGTTATTACTGTTGGTTGGGTTTTCTTCACTGTTCTGTTAAACTGCTCTTATCCCAGTCCACAAGTTCTGCCTTTATTTTCTGATCCTCCTCTCCATCCATCACGGGTCAGGGAGTGGTAAGCAAGCGGTACGTGGGTTTAGCGGCCGGCTGGGAGGGGCTGGGGCTAAACTGTGGCAGTAATGGCACAGCATGGTGCCAGCCAGGCCAGTTGCATTCTGACAGCCATTGCAGGAGCTGGGGACTGGAGGCATGACAGAGGAATCCTGGCTGGGAACCAAGAAGTTCCATGTGATGTGCAGCCATCTCTTTGCCAAGCCCCACAGCCAAGCAGGAGATTCATGTTTTATCACCACTGCCTGGGGAGGTCATCATGGAAGGTCAAAGAACTAAGTGTGCTCTGTGATTTTTAGTGTTGACTGTTACTTAAACAGGTAAACCTCTGAAAACACCACCTCTCCTGGTTCCTTTCTAAAGAACTTCAAAAGCACACTGCTCTGTACAAGAACAGGCCAGCCTATGTTTTCCTGTGCAACTTTCTCCTGATTTTCAGGCAGAAAGTGGATGTTTCCTTGTGTGCAGGTGACATTCCAAGTTTTACTCTCAACTTGTCTCACAGCAGCTCAGCCTATTCACATGCCTGAGGCTTGAAGGAAGGTTCTTGATTATTTATTCTTTGGCACATGTGCTTGACTATATTATATCTCCCTGCGATACTCTGTTTTGCTTTTATACTTATGGAGCTTCTCCTATCAGACAGCATGTAAAGGATTTCTCTCTTGGAGCAAGACCTGGAACTACGCCATAGTTTAAGGTAGGCCAAGTCCTTTTTGAGTAACTCACAGCAACAAGCAGAGGTTCCCACACTATGTAACAAAACCACTTCATTCCTTCTGCCTTGAAAAAAGGAGCATCCCACCACCACAGGCTATGCTTCTGTCTCTAGTCCGCTGAGGGCACAGGTCTGTCACATCTCTCATTTCGTTTTTCAGCCGATTATGGTGCTTTCATTGCAGCTTAAGGGAGGGAAAATCCTGTGCCATCTGAGTGCCATTTGAAGGAACTGCAGACGGTCCCTCTGTTAAATTAGGAACAGATGAAGGTTCAAAAAATGGACGTTTAACCCTTTCAGGTATTCGTACAAACTGTAGGCTCAAACATTACTCTGAAGCACTACCTGAAAGAAAAGGGCTTAATACGCATAGTAGGCTAAAAATGCTAGAGCAGAGAACGGATGACAGAAATTCAGTGAGGCACATCTCCTTTACTAAGGCCCAGTGCTGTGACAGAACTTGTGTAAAATAGAATTGCTTAAAGGGACACCTTCCTCTTCAGAAAACACGTGTTCCCACATACACAGCGAATATTTTCAAGCATCAGTGGAAAATTTCCATCACCTGATTTTCATTCTAGCATTTCTACTTCAGGCTTTGTATTTTTGAGGTTGGATGGCATGAAAGAGAACAGATTCAGTTTTGGTCACAGCCTATTACTTTTGATGTGTTCTTGTGTATTTCCTAATGGTATCACTACCGGTTTTCTGACATATTGCATCCACAACCCTGCATTTTGTGTTAGCTTGAACTACACGATTACTCTTTAAAAAAAATTTAAAATTCCACATTAGAATAATCTTTAATTTCCTTCAAAACAAATTTTCTAATGCTTTTAAATACCATGTTTACTGCTCTAAACATTGTTTTCAAGTTTCAATAGAGTAGAGAGTTAGTAAACATTTGATTTTTTTTTTTCCTGTAGTATACTTGACTCATAGCTACTGAATTGCAAATGTGCCTTGTAAAATTTAAGAATATACATCCATGAAAGTCTAAAACTTCCTTTCACGTTCATGTTCCTGGTTTCAAACACTGCCTTGGGTACTCAATTTCTGCTTTAAGTTAGAATATTTCAGTAAAATACAGAGACAAACACTTTCTAGGACAAATAAAGTATTTGTAAAGTACAGAGATAGTAGGGATATGTCTCCAAGTTAGAACTTCGCTCAAACTGGTATTGTGCTTTTTAAGGAAAAAATATTCTGTAGTTTAAATGATTCTGTATTACAGACATAGAATATCAATGAAATGTCTACTTAGAAAAGGACGTGCAACGCTTTTTCTCCTTTCACTGCCCAGAAGTAAGCTGTTACTGTAGGAGAAGAGATGGCAAAATTCCATGGTGCATCACTTGTGGTGTAAAAGAAGAATAAATGTAACATGGATGGCCTGTCTGGTGTAAGAAAACATTTCATGGACACTTCTGGATGTACCCAAGACCTTGACAGTAACTGCACCCTTTTCATTGCAGTCTGCATTCTGTATTGCACATGCTGTTACGTTGATCTGCATTTTTTATATATATATATATATATACACATATATATATGAGGAGAATTTAGTCTTTTTCTACTTCTACACATTTCAGCAAGTTCCTTTTACGAGATTCTGTTTATGCACAAATAGTATGCAACACAGACAAATATTTCATAATTTTACTTCTAGAGATCTAGTCATTCAGCAAATGTTCTTCTTAATCCCATAATTAATAAAGTCTTACTGTAGTATCAGTGTAAAATCCTGTTGAGCCCCCAAACCCGTAGTAGATTTAGAGATTATTTTCTTGCATGTAAATACTTAGTAGCACTTGAAATATAATATCTAACATACCTAAGCTACATAATAGCATATATCTATATTTATACACATTTACATTTCTGCTATGGTTTATGTATAAAAGCAAAAGAACAGCCTTTTAAAGTTGTCATACAGGAGTTCAATAACCTATTTAACCCGATACATCTGTAGCCACTTGAAAAATAAAGATTATGTATAATTATATGCAATAACCTCTTCACTCTTCATTACTTTTATAGCATGGCAGAGAGAGAATAAATTCATTAGTCATGATTTAGAACAGATAGAAGGCTATTTAACCCACTGTAAGTAAATATGCGTGCTGCTGAGTGCGGCCAGAATGAGAAAAATCCACTGTTTAATTATTTTTAAAACATCCCCTCTTGCTCTGTTTCTTGGCAAGTGCACCTGTCAGCCCATTAATAGTATTTTGTGTTGAACAACAGGGATCTGACAGTTGTCTAGATGAAAGACTTGTGTTTGAAGTCTTTGACAGATCTGTGTGGCTTAACTTTCCACCCTTGTCCATGAGCCTTTGCGTTATGTATCTTTTGTATCTCTTACAGTTAGTCTCAGAAGAGATTAATGAACAGTTTCTCCGTTCTGAATGAAGCATTAGGATGAAAACAGTAGCCCTGCTTCCCTCAAACTGGGAGGTTTACGTTATTCTCTCAATTTATTATACATTAGTCTCACATCACTTATTCTGTCCATAAACACTAAACTAGCACTTACTGCAATGTTAAAATAGCAGCTTTACAGTTAATGCCACAATTAGTATAACAGCTGCAAATTACCCCAGACTCCATTATCATTCATTCTCTTGGACAAGATAACCATATTTCCATTACCGTCTGTAATTAATTTTTCCAAGTCTTCTTAGACAGCTGCAACTAAGTAACAATATCAAGAGAGACACAATCCTCTTAAACTCAGGTTTCAGGTCTGACCCTTGCATTCAGATTTTACCGTGGTACTAATGAAAACAATTCAAGAGATGTTGCTAAGGAGAGGAGGTACATGTTCCTATAATACTTACAAAGTTCCAAACTCTAGGTCACTACTGATGAATTCTTCCAACATACTTGTATCCACCATGGGATTCTCCAACGCTCCATGGACATCTTTCCCTAAAATTAAAAATGTCGAAATGATGGAAGGTATGAGAGTGGAATTCAGAGGGAATGACCAGTACTTCAGAATAAGTTGCACTGCCTGCTCTCCTGCACAAAGGAAAACCCAAATCCATCCTGTCCGTGTGTAACAGGTGGGTTATGCTTCTGGTTTTAGTCACTCTGGGAGAAAGGATGACGCAAAATTCAGAGTAAAGGAGGATGTGCGGGGAAGATGAAGACACAGCAGCACCAGAAAAACACAAGTTCATGCATGGCACTAAGGCTTCGCTGAGTTACCACAGCAAGAGGAGGAAGGGGCTCAGTCTGCAACTGGAAACAGGGGGGGTTGAAGATAGCTTCATGCTCTGTTACTTTGGGGCCAAAAGAGGCAATTGGGTCAAACCTCAGACATTGTCACACACAGATCCACTTTACGCATTTCTACTGCAACTGAGCTTCTGAAACGCTCAGTTTAAAAATCCATCATCCTGCGCCTAAAGAAAGCAAAAATAAAGCCTTAGAAATGTCTGGTGGCTTCCTTTCATTCTCCCAAAAAAACCAGCCCACTAACATGTTAAATGTATTAATAAATAGAAAGGTTCAGTACTTTGTCCTTTGTTGCTTGGTAACTGAAGGCTATAAACAGATTTTATGATTCCAAATCCTCCAGAATTCATGACAACTTTTGACGAAAGTCAGCTGGAACTCTCTAAAAAAAAAAAAAAAAAACAAACCACCAAACAAACAGCCAGCACTTCTTTGTAGGCTCTCTACCTCTCCAGCCTGCCATAAACGCAGGTGCGGCCAGTCAGAAAGCAAACAAGATAAGGACATTTAAGTTACTGCTCTCTCCAGTGCTGGCTCTGCCCACTGCCACGCAAGATAAAATGGACGAGCCTACAAATCACAAACTGCGTGACTCAGCCCCGAGCGTTTGCCCTCAGCTCTGCAGCGGAGTAGAACACAGAGAGCTAATCCCTGTCGTTGGGCACAGGAGCAGTAACTGGCTTTGGTGCTTTCACTGTTTTCCCTCTGTGCCAGCATCAGACACACGCATGGTAAGAAGTCATATCATAACATTTTTTCTGTTGTTTTTTTTTTTTCTGGTGTCTCTTGTCCAACACGGTTCCTTCTTGATCCAGTGTTTAGACGTTATTTAACTGCAAGCAGCATCTAAAAATCCACTTTGACCACCTTGCACAGGAATTCCCTCGTGTGCCCGTCTTAATGCATAAAGTCACATTGCTAACAAACATCTCCTGAATTGCTGTGGTCACAGATTAATCTAGGCATCATTTGCTTATCGCTGCTGCAGATTTAATTTTGACTGCCTTTCACTGAGAAACTTGCAGGTGCGCTACTGATAGATCCTTGCATCCCAATATGCTGGTGTTGTACACAAATCTCCGGACATCAGAGAATAGCACATTCAATAGGTGCAGCATACTTGCCTCAGCAAAATTATAACACGGAAAATCTTTACACAGCAGCAAAGCACTATGCAAAACCAGCTTGAGAGTACAAGAGAGCCTGGCTTCCCTTAGCAGCCTTCCTCCAATTTGTTGTACCCTCATATTTTCTTTCTTCGTGTCTGAATTTAAGATATCCCCCCTTGAATCTCAAACAGTTCTCTTTTTCCTAATGTCGTCCACAAGAAAATGATTCAATCACTTTCTCTTCCTTTTCCCCATCTGTTCCTCCTGTTCAAATTGCCTGACCATCATGCAGAACGATACAATTTTGTTATTAACATGAGGCTAGAGGTCAGATACAAAAGAATTTTTCCTGTAGCACAAAAGCAAGAATTCCTTATTTTGACCAAGGTCAGAAACAAGGTCTTTTGAAGGACAGCTATGAATCCAACAAGGACAGGACCTTTAATAGAGTCCAGAAGCTGTCTCTGTTGCTAGGTGGTGACAACAGCAACAGGTATCATCCCCTCCTTCTCTCTCCACTTTGCATAAACAGTTAAATGGATACGAGGAGAAGGAAGAAGTAATTCCGTGCTGAGAGACAAAGGAACCACACCAGGAAGAAGATAGGCCACCACTAATTAAAGCTTCGTGATACAGGTGCACAGAAGAACCAGCACATCTGGACACCGTGTCCAACTTAACTTCAATAACTTTCTTCCTTTCCGAATGTACTTTCCTACTTTGGGGCACTATGTTCTTGCATCGACACCTTTTTCAGCAGGGGAGGAACTGCTGGATCATAACAAATAATAAACAATAAGTTTGCATATTTTTAAATCTGCATGTATGTCACAGGACAAGCCCTGGTCCCTGAGGACACGCAGCTTCCTGGGCAGAGCCACGTGCCTGGCTAAGAGCTGCCAGAATATGCGGAGTCAGCAGCTTTTATCAGCTTGTGCTCAGGGATCTCTGCTCCCAGTCCACACTCCACACCACAACGTGCCCAGACGACTGTGGGAAGAGTCTGCACGAGGTGACACATTCAACTCAGGTGTCACTACGCAGAGGACTCTCAGGTGCTGATGAAAATGAAAGGCCAAGACAGTGACTGGGGTTTCACACATGGTTGTTTGCAGAACAGAGACGGCAGCCATAGGCTGCATATGACGCTTATTTTTTCCCATTTCCCCCTAAGCTTGATATTCTCTTGTTACCTCTCCTTCAATCTGAAGTCTAAAAGCTGTCAGTTCTACCACTGACTTCTGCTGCACTGTCCATTCGCTCCTAGCCTGTCCCAGTTCCCAGCCCCAGGCCCCCAAGGTCTAGCCTGAACCCCAGCCTCCTAATCTGACAGCTGCTTGCTTCATCTCTCTCTTGGGGAGACATCCCCTCCTTTCCTCCAGTCATGAGACCATAGTTATCTGGCTCCTGGGCTTCACTTTATACTCCACACTTGTGTAGCCAACAGTCTCAACCCCCAAATTACCTGCCTTGATTAATTCTCCCAGCACTTCCATGTAGTGCCTTATATCCCACTGCATTTAAACCAGTCATCTCATCTTGATTAGTATCTAAATGCGTAGTGAAGGATGGTGGACAGAGAACCAGAAACTCCTTACAATACGTTTTATGTTATTGCTAAGCTTCTGCTTAACAAAATTTCATACTACAAGGTTACCCACTTAGTTTACCAAGGGAAGCATGTCAATGTGATCTTTTTCGATTTCAGTAAACCCTTTGATACCATCTCTCACAGTATCCTACTAGACAAGATGTCCAGCATCCAGCTGGATAAACACACAGTGCAGTGGGTGGGCAACTGGCTGATGAGCTGAGCTCAAAGGGTTCTAGTAAAAGGGGTTATGTTGGGCTGACAACCAGTCACCAGTGGGGTTCCACAGGGATCCATCTTAGGGCCGGTGCTCTTTAATGTCTTCATAAATGACTTAGACTCAGGACTTGAGGGATTGCTTAGCAAGTTTGCAGATGACACAAAGTTAGGGGAGCTGTTGAC
>VWYH01004713.1:218580-245821 GCA_013399365.1 Pampusana beccarii | reverse complement strand
GATAAAAAGGATATAAAGCTACTGGAGAGTGTCCAGAAGAGGGCTACAAAGCTGGTGAAGGGTTTGGAGATGAAGCTATGTGACAAGCGGCTGAAGTCAATGGGTTTGTTCAGTCTGGAGAGAAGGAGACTGAGAGGAGACCTCATTATGGTCTACAGGTTCCTCACAAGGGGAGAAGGAAGGGCAGGTGCTGATTTCTTCTCTCTGGTGACCCATGACAGAACCCAAGGGAATGTCAGGAAGACGTGCCAGGGGAGGTTTAGGTTGGACATTAGAAAACGTTCTTCCCCCAGAGGATGCTGGACACTGGAACAGGCTGCCCAGGGAGGTGTCACAGTCCCAAGCCTGACAGTGTTCAAGAAGAGACTGGACAAGCCCTCAGACACATGGTGTGAACTGTGGGGTTGTCATACGCAGGGGCAGGAGCTGGACTCGATGATCCTTGTGGGTCCCTTCCAACTCAGGACATTCTATGATTCTATTATGTCTTTAACAGAGTAGCTGTCTCAGAAAAAGTCATACACAGTTGTGAATTGGGCTGTAACCAGAGCCATCACTTTTCAGAGGAGTACCAAAATAACCAGGCTATTAGGATGCTTTTTCTGCATACATAAATTCAGTCCACAAACAACGAAATACTCTCTCAAGCTTTTTGTACTGTCTGAAAGTCAATACTAAACTGATCATTTCCTGATAATAAAAGAGGATGCTAGGAGGTTCCCAGCCAAGTCCAGATATTTGTAGTAAAATCTGCGTTAGGAAATCAGCCATTCTCTACAGGGAACAATCCTTAAATAACACCTTGAGATGTAGAAATGACATTCAGAACATGGTCAGTGCTTCTTAGTGCTTGCTGAAAGGAAAACTTAACATTTGCTACAAACTCTTACAACTCGAGGGAAAGGTTTTCATCTGAAGATACTTGACCATTGTGGGCAAAGAGGTTTCAACACCTTATGAGCTCTACTATATAGGCCCAGTGAAAAGCCCAGTTGAACTTCATGGACTTACACAACGGTAACTCATACTGAGGGGTCTGATAGTTCATAAGCTTCTTTCAAGCTAAAGAACTCTGAATACTCATCACTATTTAAACTGTTAAAGATAGTCTGGTTCATTTTGACTGAAACAGACCTGGAATCAGTAATAAAAACTTCCATGCCAGCAGAGCTATGGCCATGAAACAGGGAGACCTACAACACTCCAGCTGGTAAGGAGTGAGCTTGTGTCAAGACTGGGTTTTCCCCAAAGTAACATTTTCTGGAGAAACAGGTTGTTAAAATTTTATATTCCTCATTTCATCTTTTATTCCTTTTTCAACCTCTCATCCTTAAAATGGTATGTAAACGTTTGCATTTTAAGTGGTTTGTGTTCAATGGTATGTTTGTTCTGAGGCTTAATTTATTTACCAAGAGCCCAAACTATACTCAGTGTTACCCATGCAGGAGGCATGAGCATACAAAGAAGCGGTGATTCCACTAAGAGACCTCTGTAGATCACAGAGACCAAACACACACACTTCAGATACCTCAATGTACCTTCCAGCAACAACAAAAAGAGAAAACTGAATTTAACAGTGTAACTAGGTCGGCTTTCCTTCAATTTCTCAACCCATCGATAACATCAGCAAGAGCAGCTTGCTTGGCTGCACATGGACAGGCGGAAGAGCTAATCAGGAGCTCTGATCATCCCTTGACAGATAGGAACTTATTGATTCAAAAATACAAATGTTTTAAATGAAAAACCTCAGTCTCAACAGAAGTCATAGGGGGGAAAAAAAAAAGAAAAACAAACCACAAATGTGCAAAGGTGAATTCTCTACTGTGGGAGGAGTGAAATAAAACAGGAAAGACAAGAACTTCCCGCAACAGCCGCACCACCAGACAAAAGCCATTTCCTTGAAAGATAAAAAGCCAAGGTCAAATCCCAGTGAGAGACCTCCTAGATATCTAATCTAAGAGGCCTCTTAATTATTGAAAGTTGTGATAGGCAGGAAAAGCAGCATTTTCTCATTTCCCTTGAAAAAACTTCTTTTTCAGACTGTCCCCTCTCAACATTGCAAATATGACTTTATCTTATTACTGAGCGTCAAAACAAATACGCACTGTAAAGAATTAAAGCAACAGGGGGAAAAGGACCCTATTTCTCATGCGTTTCAAATAATCTTACAAACCAGATCTACACATGCGCTTAGCTGCCAGCTGATGCATTTGGAAGCCAAAACTGAAGCACAGATGAAGCAGAGAGAGATCCTCAGTGGAGGCATTCTCCACTTGATACTGCAGGATTCAGGTTTTTTGTAGCCTCGAAAGACACAGTTCTAACACTCCTGTGACAAATCTCGGAGGCCATCAAGTTAGAATGAGTTTACTGCTCTGGCAACCTAAAGCCAACTCACAAGCCGTGCTTGAAAATAATCCAAACCCCGCTTTAAATGAGCTTGCTCCCCTTCCACGCTTACCTGCGGTTTAACAGCGAGAGGATAGGAGCTACTGAATGACAGAACAATCAGCTCTTTTGTAGCCTTGATGCAGATAACAAAATTCAGCCACCCAACAGCACCCCTGCACGGCCCTCGCAGAGCTTGGTCGTGTTCTAGGGCTGCACAGCACAACCACACGATGTTACTGAAGGACAATATGCTATTTTTCCTGCAATTAAATGGAATTGGCAGAGCTTCTCTCCTCTGCCTCACACTGGCCCAGACAGATGTTCTCCCAAACTACCTTCGAAAAAGAGTTAACTTAGTAATTCTAGAATTACAAATAACAATTCTAGCTAAAGAGCTCATACAGGTAAAATATCCGAGATACCTTCAACGACTGAAGTACTGTTGTCACAACAGCCAACAACAGAACCCAGCCCATCCTCTCTAGAGTCCTGTTTTCCCAGTCAGTTCTTAAAAAATTTTCTGATAAAGAGGTTTTTTTGTGTAATTTATATCCAACTCTATTTTGAGCATTTAACAGCTATATAGTGCAGTACATGATCAAATAACTAGATAAAACCAAGCATTATGTTGCTGAAAGCAAAGCCAAGTTTGTTAGCTTTTGATCTCCATGACTTAAAGCGAATGTAAGAAACGCGGTATGAATTTGCTGAAATCTATAAACGCCACATTTGCTGGCTAGCGGCACTAGACTGTGCTTCACTGGTTTGAATATCTTGGCTTAAATACATTCTCTTAATCCATAGTGATGATTCATTAATTTTGTAGTTGGAAATTAAAACTCAAAAGTTGGAGTTGCCACCTCTTGCTGAGACCAGAGTGCCAGAGGAAAAGAAAACAAAACAAAACGTCCCTCACTTACTCAGCACAATGGAAATTCAATGCAGAGGGGGAAAAATTGCCACGTTATCGAAAACAGAAAAGGTAGGTTCCCAAGTTACTTTGAGATCAGTATCACATGAATACCTGGCACGGGTAATAGAAGGAAAACATACACAGAAAAAGAAGCTTGGAATAGAAGGGTTAATAATAACAACTACCAAAAAATGCAAAGTGTAAACTGGAGGACAGGAAAGAAAAGATTTTGTAAAAAAAATAAACCCAACCAACCAACCAAACAACAAAAAAAAGCCTTTGAGCAGCCATTTTGAATCACATTATGGTAGGGCCTGAGAAATGCAGCTTTATTATGGAATCTATTGGAAAATAAATTCTCTGGGAAGAGAATGGCAGGAGACTAATGACACCTGCTTGAATGTAAGGCAGAAAGCCAGATCCCAGCCAAAAGACAATAAAAACTGAGTTTAACTTCTCAGAAGGATCCTGAGGATCTGGCACAATTACCACAACTAGAATCTGGCCATTTTGGAAGAATGATTATTAATGGACAGAAGAATCCCTTCAACCTGACGTGGCACAATGGAGCAGGGAGGGAGCTCTCTAACCTCACGAAAAATCACCAAGATTTCAGAAGCGATAAATGGCAAGGAGACCTCAGCCACTTCCCAGTTTTCCTTGCTGGCTGTGTTAAGGCTCTCTCTTAAAACTAGACTGTTACCTTCAAAGAACTGCTGCAAGGCCTCATTTTCTCCCACCACATCCATGAAAAGCCAGCAGAAGTGTTTTGCTTTCGTGCTGCTTGAAGAGTCCCGCTGAGGAAAATGCACCGTCCCTCTCCCAGGTGATCACGAACGTGCCAAGGGTCGCATCACGTTGCTGTCGGAGGTTCCAATGACTTCGTCCCAGCCGGTTTCATTCCTTCATAACTAGAGCCAGGTCTACACTTAAACTCTGCTGCGTGTAAAGCAGAATCTGACAAGGCTTTCGAGGCAAGACGAAGGCAACGTGCATTCTTCCGTTCAGTATGTCTAATGTTCTTCTTTTAAGGACCTTTGGTCCCAGTACTAATCGTAATTACGCATGCGCAAAAAATGCGGCAATAAAAATTACTTATCTTGTCTCTGTACTTTCACACAGGTGAGGTAATTAATAATACTGACAAAAGGAAAAGTAATCAAATACGCAAGAGCAAAGCTATCACCGGTTTCACCGTATGCACTATATCCCATTTAAGCAGCTGAGCACCAGACTATCCAGCTGCTCTAAAAAACAACTATATCTCCCAGCAGTCTAATTATATAGAAACAGAACTTCGACATTATTAAGAAAACTAAATTCCAGGTTAACCTGCTTGTCTAAGGTAACAATGAAAAACATATGTGAAATCTGCACGTTGAACAAAGGTCTTTTAAGGCTGGTAGCAAACACTATTTCACTTTATTTTTAATTGATCTTTGTACACTGAAAATCGCTCCTGTTCTGTCACCCCTAAGCAAACGGGAGAAAAATATTCAGACATTTTGCATAGCCATCTGTAAGAGGCATTTGGATGTGAACAAAAGCTTCAGTGAAGTCAAGCAGTCTGGAATAAGGCCATTTTCTGAAGTGGTGACATTCACCAGACAAATAACTGTTGTGCAATGTTTACAAGCCCCAGACACTCACAGTGACACAGGCTTCTCATGACAGGCAGCTTCTATTATAAATAGAGAAAAGGATTTGGGGAGGGGGGGAAACAGAAGCAAGCTGATCAGTATTTATATCATGTTGATGTAACTTAGCTACGCTGGGTACACCCTTGTAGTACAAGAAAATCACCTCACTCTTATAAACTTCAGATACCATTTATGCCTTGACACTAATGCATACAGAATGGACCCTTCTCTCTGCTTGAATGAGCAGCACTTATGAAGGATTATTAAGTTAGAATAGTGGCAACTATCAGCTATCATTTAACTACTGTTAGCTAATCCTGGAAACAGCTTGATTTCATTTTGTAAACTAAGGATTAACAATCATTTAGGAAGCATTTATGAGCCTAACGTAACACGCAATACCAACAAATACAGTTTGTTCTCTAAGAGTGAGTAAAACCAGACTTCCTTAGTATTATTTAAATAATAAACAACTTTGTAACAATTGAACATAGAGTTCTTCCAGGTTTCTGCAGTCAGAACTAGTACTCAATGATTGGAGATTGATAAAAATATTTCATCAGCACTGAAATAGCCCAGGTTGGACATACTCCATTACTAGTAAAATATTTAGGTACAACTGTTTGTTTTAATCTTAACATTGAAATGTCTGGTCAAAGCCAACACTTGCAAAGTGTTTCCAGGCACATAGACATGTAAGCAACACAAATATGGCATTAAACTTCACTGCTCCTTCTATTTACTTTTGTAAGAAGAGAGAATGCTCCAGTAAGATAGTGATGAATGTTATTTTTGTTCAGCATCAAATAAAATAAACCTGTATCCACCAAGCCCCCAAGATGCTTTCTGTTAAAAGAACCAACTATATAAACTTGCCTTTACTTCTAATGTGTTAGTTTACCTGCCAATGCTTTAATCTTGGCTGTAATTGATAAATAGCTGTCATGATCAAGATCTAGTCTTTTTCCAACAGGGCTTTACACAACAATTCTACCACATCCTCACAACTACGTGCCTTGTAACCTAATCAACTGTCTGCTTTAAGCTCAGGCAATGTCCAGGGAAAAAGGACCACCTGAATTTGAAGCGCAAAACTTGAAGAGAAAAAGAGTCTTCCTTAAGAAGCCACGATCCTTTTTTGGGTTCTCTTTGTAACAAATTGTGTGCGCGAAGAAACTGCTAACAAACATTAGATGGAAATTATCATCGGCATCTTAAAGAAATCAAGTAATAGATATTTTCCAGCTTCCAGGACAGCTGTGGGAAACTGATGTATAAAACATTGGAAACTGGAAATCCCCAAAAAGCAAGAGGAGGGAAAAAAAAAAAAAACTTAAAGGAATGGAAAAACTCTAATGGAAGAGGGGAAGGGAACGTTTTTAGCAGTCCAAGAGGGGTCAGGACAGATTTCTAACCAAAGAGCGAACAAGGTAATTTTATTGCTCCTTGATGTTTGAAAAGCACTCTACTTCAGAGAGAAGATATCCAGATTCATTTTGCTGTTGACAATTCACTATATATGTTTCTCTTCCTACATTGTTTTAAATAAGAAAAACATAGGAAAGCTGCACTTTAAAGAATTCCACATTTTGCTAACTGTCTCTTCACTGTATTGTATACATGCATAGAGAGATACATGCATGTATCTAAACACCACAGCGAAGAAGCCATCAGGCATTTATTCCCTCTTGACAAAATCATGTCAGTTTTACATTTTCAAATGACCTACCAGGGAGGCTCACATCACTCTGCATCTCAAAGAACAGAACACAGACATTGCTTCAGACTAACACTTTAATCAGAAGTTTTGTTATTAAATGTAAATTACAATCACTAATACACCTGCAAGTGCTTACCACATTTGTTCAACTAAATATTATATGTACGCATATACAGCATAGGTCAGTTTAAAACAATCACAGTACTTCTTAGTGCAATCTGCAGAAGGAGAAAGATCTTGGACCCACTTTGTGGAAATAAATATCAAGTGACAAAAAAAGATTCAGCAATTTTAGTTATGTATATTCAATGAAGTTCATGCATGCGCAAGAGTTAAAAGATTTAGAGCTCTTCCTTGTAAAAGCCAAGTTTTGCTAGTGACATCTCTCTTCTCAGCTGCATAACTTCCCAGAACATCTGATCCACTAAAAAAGACAAGACAGAAATATTGTTAAACATAATGAATTTATATTTTATTTTAACTGATGTATACAGGCTGCCTCACTGTACATCAGTTTAGGGGAAGCTGAGAAGTAACAACCATCTAGTAAAACCAGAATTAATATCTGTGAGGGCTATTTATGATTGGTTGTGACATAAGTTGTTCTTTATTTTAAAAATTCTAAAGGTTGGTCCTATAAAAACTCACCAAATTTTAGGATATTTCTTTTTAAATTGGGGAACAAAAATACATTAGTACTTCTTGTCAGCTTCAATTAATTGCTGTTTCCCAATTTAATTGCCTGATCCCTTGACTCATTTTCTGTAAAATTAAAAGACTGCAAGAAGAAAAACATAGAACTTGTTGGATAAGAATTGTTTCATCACAGAATCTGTAATTTTGTTATAATTAGCATGAGTGCCTACATTCTTCTAAAGGTACTGTTGAAATATTTACATAAAGCTACAAATGCAAATTCACCATTTTAATGGTAAAGTGACTACTGAGCTGCAACACCAGACTCAAGTTTTTTCAAAACTTCTTGTGAAGAATAAATAATTCTGGTAACGATGAAAATATTTCATTATTTGATGGAAAAATACTAATTTATTTATCTCAATAGCAAAGTAATCAAATTTTAGCTGAAACTATGTAGTTCCTTTTGATCAAATTAAAAGCCTTTTAACTATGAACCAAATTAAAACTTAAATAACACATTTTCAAGATCTTCTGCAATGCTGGTACATCAGTAAAAATCACCACCATTTGAAGGTTCTATTAAACATAATTTAGTGCACGAAACAGGTGAATTTCTGGTGAATTCCAATAAAATAATTCCCTTTAACAAGGGAAGATAACAGCATTGGTTTTTTGTAAGCAACAGTCTATTTATCACCTCAGGAATTCAGTAACTAGGTGTACAGTGCATATATTTTCATAGCCATCTTCTTTTATATGGACATACTGAAACTGAAAAACACAGTTAAGAAAAATCCTGAATTTCTGGGTGGATAAAGTTTTAAATATGCAGTTGTTGGATATGCTGTTTTGACAGGAACAAAGTGACCAGGTATTTCTGGTGGGGGAAAAAACAAAACAAAAAACACAACACAACACAACAGTCTGAAGCAATCGCAGTAAAAACCACATATCCCTTTTTGAGGTGGGGGGTAATCAAGACCTACATTGTCAGATACATTTATAACCAGAGACCTAAATCAAGACACTTCGCCATGCTGCAGCAATGGCCAACACCTCATTCCTCAGCTGCACTCAGATGAATGATTACAGTACAGTTTCCTGTTTATTTCTTACAATTCAACCTAAAATACTGTCATCCTTGCCAGTTCTCCTTGAAAGATAGGCTGACAAGAAAGGCTGTCTGAATTCTCCACGCGTGAAATGAGAAGACACACCAAAACACCAAGCGAAAGAAATAAAAATGGCCCAGATCAAACCAAAAGATTTTTTTGGTCTAGAGCATCTCCATGTTCTGTGAAAGAGACTATTTTTGAACACCGTGTGAAAAAACTAACTCCTCTCATTGCAGAATTTCTCTTAACATTTCTTACTGAATAACATAAGGAGCTTTTAAATAGACTAAAAATCACTGCTTTTTAATTTGTTGTTAAAATAAAAAAAAAAAACAACTTAAATGGAGAGTGGGATATGATCAAATTCTCATAATCGCAGCATGACTACAAACAGATAGTTTTCCTGTAATGTCAGGTCACGGCCATTGTGCACAGATAGCAAGTTTCAGGCACATGCGCTATATAAATGCCTATTCATATATGCCAAACACAATTTCCTACTCACCATCTTGCTGCTTCAACAGTCCTTGCTGGATGTATCGAATGTATGTAAAGAAGTTACACACAGAAGTGATCTGTATCCATATAAAAAAAAGGTGGTTAATATCATTTTCTATAATGTTATAGAAAAATAACTACATAACTACTGGTCAAAATGAAATCACAGTAAACCCACTTACCCTGTAACGACAGAAAGGAGAAATGTAGTAATAACTGCTTGAATCGCCTAATTTGATTCTATGCTTGCATGACTTACTTTGTCCACTGAGAGCACATTTCCTACAAAATAGAAAGTTTGCATGTTTTAATGAACAAATCTGACATTAATTCTAAACACATGCATTTAAAGCGTTAATGTAATTGCTTCATATGGGCACAGATACTCTAGTCTCTGCTTTCATTTTACAAGCTGCAATTATTACATTATGTTGTCAACTATTTTAGATCCACAAGGATTAATTTTGTTTCAATCCTGTGATGCATTTCTGATTTTTAAAACTTACTCCAGTTCTGGTCATGTACTTGCGTATTTGCTAATTTAAGTTGGCTTGACAACACTGGAACAGAGGGATTTATTTAATTAACTCTTCATATGGGAAATAAAGATTGTTTAAATTATCAGTTGATGCCAACATTCAAGCACTTTTTAAAAAAATTCTGCTTCATGTTGCATTTCATAATAAAAAAATATCAGCCCTACAGAATAGCAGTCAATTCTCTGAAGCCCCTCTCAGATGCATTCTAAGACCAGCTTTGCATCTATAACCAAACTGAAATAATTTTATATTCAGAGCATAAAATAATTTATGACAAAGGAAAACAGGCTGTCTGTCAATAATTGTCTCCATTACCGTTATAAAAAGTGATGGTAAAATAACCAAATTTACTTCTTCTGTAGTATTGCATGTATGTTGTACTTAGGAATGAGAAAAAGTCAGTAGTCACCATGAATTCCTCACAAAAAACAATTCAAGAAAAGGCCAAGAATTAAAAAAAAATATATATAATCCTCCAACATTCTTTAGAAAAAGAAGGTTTAAATCTCTTGAAGAAACTGCTATTAATATAACCTTAATAAACGTAAATAAAACAGGAATTTTATTTATTTGGAATTTCTGTATGCAGCATGACAGATGAACTGGGTTGTCATGGCATCCACTGATTTGATTTTAAAAGCTGTTGGCTCTTTCCCTCCCATTCCTACCTCATGAAACTGGGGAGTCTAAGAACAAGCAGCCTTTCAAAAGTGAAAGAAAAATTACTAAGCTTCTGTAGTTCTAAACAGTGGCTCAGAGTCCCCTTTAAATAGCCTGCAGCTGGTCCACAGAACCATGTAAGACAGGAGAAAATTGAAGAGCATATATGATTTTCCACAGCAATTTATGAGGACTGACAGCAGCCCATTTATCCAAGAACTCCTGCAACAGCTGAAGCCAGCTGATCACAATTTCAGTCAAGCTTTTGTGAGAAGACAGCCAGCCTTTCAACACTAGGAAAATAAAGCCCTTTTTTTGTTGTTTTTCCTTCTGGCTATAGAATTACCTTCTATATGTTATCTCCCATCACACCAGGTTAAATGCTGGCACGACGGTTCCTACTAATGGCTCGGCTCTGCGCCCCACAGCACACACGCAGCTGAGCGCTTTGTCCCCCGTGGGGACAGTTATTCCAATCCTGTGGGGAAGCCCAGCTGCCTTACATTAAGGCAGCACTTACTACAGGCCATTGCAGTAACTCCTCTACATCAAGAACCTTTCTGCACTATTATCACAGCTCTCCACTCCTTATTTTGCTGTTGGGCAATTACCCACTATTTTATGCGTCTGTTCCCCCTACCCCCCCCCCCCCGCCAGGCAGTAGTATAATAAAATAGTTCTTTTAAAAACTTTACTCTAGTTTTTGTTATTATTTATTTACAGTTTGTCTGTGTTTCGCTACCTATTTGAAAACCTGGTTACAATAAAAATAGTGCTTTGCACCGTATAAATATAAAAAGTGTCAAACCACTACTCAGATTCAGTGAAAACTGGAACACCTGTTTCCCGTTCAGTGCCAGTAATCATGGATAAGGCAAAGCACATATGCTGTCAAATTACACTTAAATACTCCATATTCCCTACCTATTACTTATCTACAAGCAATACTACAAAATTTTTTTTTGCTACACGACAGCACATAAAGGAAGAAAGGAATACGCCTGGCCTTTTGATACATCTAAAGCAACTAAATTACAATTTGTGCCAACTATTTAAGGGTTACATAAACTCTAACCAAAAATTTATCTTACACTGGAGAAAATAGTTTAAAAAAAACCTCATAAAACTTCTGAATGATGCGAATGAGTCTCCTGTTTCTGAGTAAGTATTTTATCATGTCAAGACATTGGGAAGTTGCTTGAACCGCAATTATTTTAAATCAATTTCCCAATTGCTCTTTAATGACATGTGACTTGTTTCAGGAGCTTCTGGCTGTCCAGCTTCTATACCGATATTTATGGAACGCAGCTCACAGTGGTCTATCTTGGACTTGCAATCACTACCCCCTGAGTAGCTCCATTACTGGTGGTGGGGCCCCTTCTGATGAGGGGGTCACAGCTCAAAGAGCCTCTTTTCTGGTGACAGGAGTAAGCTGGAGAATACGTGAATCCCTGAATTTTGTAAGCTAGAAAGGATCAAATACTAAGCTAAAAAACTAAAATTTTCATTTTATGCAGCTGCAAAAACGAGAAAGTAAAAAGTTTTGAAATCTGTACAAAGCATTTTCTCTCCCACTCAAAAACAGAGGAAAAAACCCCAAAAACTAAATACCAATAAGCAATGACAATTTAAAAAAAAAAAAAAAAAAATCTTAAGAGCCAACTTAAAACATTTTGACTCAAGTTTTCTATCAGAAAATTGAGCTCTGACAAAATAAATATACAGAGAGTTGTTAACTTGTCCAAAAGATCACCAACAGAAAAGTCAAGGCTTTCAAGATTTGGAAAGCTCCAGATTAACACTGACCTTGCTTGCTTAAGCTCAACACACACTAAAGCATACTACAAATCCCATCCATCAAAGCTCCAGTGCCTCAGCAAGTCACTCCCACCCAAGTTCAATATCTCTACCAGTACCTGACAAATCTTGCTTCAGATTCCTCTAGAACCATTCCAAAATTCCTAAGATAATCTTCCTGTCATTGAAGCATACTACCTGCTTTCGGTTCAAACTCATCTTCATTCCCACTTCATTACATTCCTCCTGCTCAAATTCACCCTTGTCAGTGTGCTACATCCTAAATTTATTATGCTACAAATACTCTAGATGTCCAATATCCAGCCTGTACTATTTCAACACCTACTTATTTCATGGCGCTTTTCAGCATCATGATGGTCTTCTCCATGGAAGTGAATGTCCATTTTGTGGTCAACACATCAATTGAATAGCTCTCCCAAAAAGGGAATTTGTCTTAAAAGGTTTGTTCTATATTAGTCTTTTTATTAAGTTTAATTTATTACTTGCATATTTTCCCCACAAAATTTTCTAACAGCAATCTCAAAGTCTTAGATTTTAGGAAATAAAGTTTAAGATACAGAAATTTGACTGTGGTGATCATCTGATAACTCTTGGATTGAGAAAGCTGCTATCTTAAATCAGTCAAGATTCCCCCTCTGTCTGTTTGCTTAACATACTTTGGTCCCCCACATTCAACTGCAGAAGCTTTCACAAATCGAACAGGTTGCAAGCCAACAGGTTCAATGCTCAGAGTGTTGTTTTCAACAGCTTCCAGAACAGCTGAGGCCAACTGCAAAAGAAATTTAGAACGCAGTTAAAAACAGCTCTGCATCATCTATTGCTTCAAAGCAGTGACATATTTCATCTTCTGTAAAGCTAGGAACAGGGTGAAAAAAATACAAAAAAAAAAATCAACTCAAACAGAAATCCAGTTACAAATGAGATTTTGCTTTCATTGTGAGCAAGAGGTTCCATTGCCAGGCTTCTGCTTAAATTTTGCCCTCCAAATAACCCCGCCATCCCCGAGGCAAGATAACTGCCTTTACAGCCAGGAATGTAGTCAAGCATGTTGAAAATGCTAACTGTATTTTCAGTCGTTCCTCATAAGCCCAAGTAGCACATACAATTGTACACGCAGTGTTCTTGTCAGAGACTGGAAATGGCACAAACTTTATTTTAAAAAACTGTTCTAATTTTATTGTGTTCTATGGAAACACAAAACGATGCAGCACATTTCCTCATCTTGCAATAAAACAAGTAAATATGTCACTGTTTTTCAGCCAAAGATAGTTTTAGAAAGGTGTTCATACAAGTAAGACAGAACAATATATGGAAAAGCCAACATAACATATAGAAAACTTAGAAACTTTCAAACAGTAGTCCAGTTAAAACATCATCTTCATGAAACAAAGTGCAACTTTCCTCAGGCTTTTTATGTTAATTCTTTATAAACACACAATCATAAGATACTAGAAATATCCTCAATCTGTTTAATTAGACTCAAAACTTGTCCAAGAATCTTGTTTAAGTATGGACAAGTAATAGCCCTTATTTGATCTAAAAGAAGATGCAATTTATGTTGTTAGTGAAATAATTCTATGCCAAAGCTCCTTCCTACTGAGTAATATATTTTTCTATTGTACCATGAGTATTTTAAAATCAGAATATTACTATTAAAGTAGTTCACATGAAATACTCTCTCTGCCATCTCTCAAAAGCAAACCAAAACACTACACATATACACAAGAGGCTACTGAGGGTTATCGTAATACTGCAATTATTCAGATAACTGCATTCCCAATTATTCAGAAATGCTATACACGTGCAGTTTACTGTTTGGTTTAACTGTACACTAGTTTATTGATATTCAAGTGAAAACAGAAGTTGGTCACTATGCACAGCATCTCAAAACAATAACTGATAGAACTGACAAGTGCTAAGAGCCTCATTCTTCCCTTAAGAGGAAATACAAATCTACAGTAATTATATCACCACTGAAGCAGAAAAAAAACCAAAAACAAAACCAAAATAAAGCTGCCAGGAAAGACAACAGGATTGCCTATTTGCACATACTGCAGAAGCAATTTGATTCCTATAGTAATCAAGTAAAGTTTTTAGTGGGAGAGGTTGATAGGATGCTGCACACCAACCATAATGAACTGATACACAATTAACAAAAAGATTGTGCATGCTTATGGCCAGCAAGTAACAGCAGATTAAAAGCACGGGAAAAGAAAATAACACGACATGAAAACAACAGATTAAACATTATGAAGAAAATTTTCCATGCGAGGTGTTTAATTTTATTGGGAAAAAATATAAAGTCTGAGGGCTTTAAAATTCGTTATTCTTATTTTAATAAAGATCTAAGAATATGATCCCTTTCCCCTAGAGACTGATACCACAACTACAGCCTGTAAATGCTGCTTAAGAGCAAAAACTAAGTAAAGCAGTTGGAATCAGTACCACGTTATTCCCAGAATGGGTAAAACTCCAGTCTCTCCTCTGTATGGGAGAGTGTGTGGGAACAACACACGGAAAGGTCTCATAATTTGTTTCATCTAAAACCATACTCCCAAATTGCCCTTGTTGAATCACATCAGATCCCAAAGTCTAATTGTTGTAACTTAAACCTCTCCAAGAAAACACCCAGACTGTGCTTGCAGCCTGCTCTGATTGATGACAGAAAACTTGTCTTCAAAATTAAATATATGGGTCTCTACTGCCCCCTATACAAACAAGAGACAGTGACAGGACACTTTCTACAAAACGGTGTATCTGAAATACCAGGAAAAACAACACCATCCATTCCCACAAACATCAGAGACTGCCAGACAGGAGTAACATCTAGAGAAGTAGACCTAAAAAGACCATATCCGGAGTAGCACAATGGTGAAGAAAAAAGATCATTCCAATACTCCAGACTAAACTTTAGCACTTCACTGTAAACTGTCACATTCTAATGAAAAACAAACAAACAACAAAAACAAACAAACAAACAAAAAAAACACTGTTAAACTTCATATGAAAACATTTTTAATACAGTCTATTGCCTTCACATAACATATTTAAGGGAAAAGTGTCAGCGACCACATTTAGCCTATTTCTATTACCTCACTTTTTGAGAAAGTTAAACATGGAAAAATATCTTCCCGATAAATTTTGTCCAAGAAAGGACATGTTCGGTCCATAGTAGGCTCATCCTTCCAAGATCTGAATTCATTGTACAAAGACAGGTCAGCCTAGAACACAAAGATTCACATATTTTAGTACTGTGATTATCACACTAGTGCTTATCATTTGCAAATATCCACAAGTAAATAATGAGCATTAAAACTAAATGCTTTCTATTGTACTGTGAAGAAATGCTATTGTGCTTCAGCTAGAAACACCTCCTAAAATCCACTTTCCTAAGACTGTAAATATAAGCAAATCAAAATATATCATTTTCAAGACACAGATTTAATGCATTCATTAGTCACCACAACACCAGGGACAAACTAATTACCGCGCTCCCATTTCCAAAGCTTCCAGGATAGCTTTGAAAAATTTAACTGATTGTTCAACAGAAAAAAGCCCCGAATTAATTTGCTTCTTGATGCATTTTCATTACAGCATTTTAGTCCATCTCGATTTCTGTGAGTTAAAGCAGAGACATCTAAAGAAAACAACTGCAATCCTGCATATTCAGATGCAGGGTGAACATACAGGATATAACACACTGCTATCCAAACACTAAAAGAAAACAGACCTTTACAAACTAAACATACTAACACAGGAAAAAAGGAATTCAATATACAAATCGGTTAAAGCTATTCTCCTATTTTTCATTTTTCATCTTTATGCCCAAACTCTCTCCTACAGCATGCCCTGTGTTAGGGAGAGGTGGTTTTATCGGCTTTGAAAACACGTTGTTTTGTTATCTCCACATTGAGATCAGTTTAGCAGAGGAAAGGCACATATCCAGTCTGGCGTTCAGGAGTCCGGTACTAGGTTGCTATTTAAAAAAAAAAAACAAACAACAGACAAAAAAAACCCCACATCACATTTGCATTATGGGACAGCCTGTCCCACAGGCTGGGGTTACTTGAGAAGGATCCTGCTCCAAGATGTACCACGTAGCATGGGGATAAGCACTTCCAATGCATACTCCTAACTCAAGACACTAATGCCAGTCCTCAGTGGGATATACAACACCATCCTCAGATGGGTTTTGACATTCTGTTGACACAGACTTCAGCACCTTTCCCCTCCAACTGGTGGTTAAATCTCTTTCTTGTCTATAGCAGACCTAAACTCCTAAAACCCAAACCTAAAGCTATAGGAATGGATGTACACTGCAGGCCAAAGATAAGCCAGGATGTGATTTTTTTTAAATTTTGTAGTATTAAAACCAAATAATATAGATGAGATAGTGAAAGAGGGAAAATAACACATGCTAATAATTAAAACAACTGATTTTTAAACTTATTAAAATATCAGTACACTGCTTTGAACCAACCTCTTTCAGTCTTTTGTTCTTTCCCTATGCATTACCCCTTCTCTGAACTCCTAGCATTTCGCCATTCTTTTACATATATATTTGGGGGAGTTCTTTTGCCATTTTTGCTGAGTTTTTTTATTAAAACAGAACCTATGAAAATTAGACTGGTAAATTTGTTTTCCATTAGAGCTACCTGCCCTACCCTCAGGTACAACCATCTTAATTAAGCCAGTCCATAATTGTTCTGGTTGCTAAGCCACCAACCTCATTGTACAAATGAAATTCAATAGGTGTAACTTGCTCCCTAAAGGAACATTTCCCATATACCTTAAAACTCATCTCAGGTCTGGCTTTAAAATGAACACAATCAAGAGATATGACCAGAAAAAAAAAAAAAAAGTCATTTTTGATTTGTACTATATGCTTCTAAAAATTAAGATGCATTTTTAATTAACTTGGTTATTTTATAGATTTAACTCAATTTGCCCCAAACCTGCAATTTATAAAGAAGCTGCCTTGAAAAAACTGCTGAGTGAATAAAGCTTGATGCTCTGCCTTCCCAACCTGCACGGTGTTACATGTGTGTCTCCTCCCTGCCTTTACTTGTGCTTTCACTAGATCAAAGTTTTCATTACCTGCAATTAAATATACAGCCAATTGTAATAATTATTTTAGTTAAATTTCTAATTTTTTCATTTTACAGCAAAATACAACATCAGAGAAAAATTTTAGCTCTTCGAACAACACAGATGCATTTATCAGCATTTACACTGAGTGGATGCTACTCGCCTGCCCAGGCAGCTACTCAGCTTGGCTAAACCTTTTTAATACCTAAATTAATTACACATTTCTACTTATCCTAAAGGTTACTCCCACACACTAGAAAGCATTTCTATGCAAGATTAGCACCCTTCTGGCTCCACTGCATTTTAAGGTAGACAGCCAGCCACTCTGTCTACATTCCACATAGAAACCTGAAGAGTTAACATTTATTCCACTCAACTTCATCCAACATCTCAAAATGCAAAGCTCTGGGTGGCAGACTCTCCATAAATGTCCAAAGCTGTATTTGCCCACACCCCAAGGCCACTACATACCCCTGAGCAAGGGTACTCTCAGCCCCCTTTTGAAGCTGAGTCTCTCAACATCAGAAGAAGAACATGCAAAGGGGAACTTAACTCAGTGGCAAGAACACTCAGCAAGAAGGAGGAATGAGGGTTTCAGACCCAACTCCCAGAAATACATTTACCTTAAACCAAAAATAAACAAAAGGAGTAAACAAAACCACAAAGCACTGGATAACAAGAGCAGTAGGCAGAGGTAGCCTTGCTTTCTTCACACCATGCCGCACTCCATTAAATACTCTTGCTCAGAAAAGAGACAGAAAGACTCAAGCCCCAGGGCTGTCACTAGAAGAAACAGTCACCTGTTTTGAGCAGGTCACCTGTTTTGAGTTGGACTAGACGATCTCCAGAGGTCCCTTCCAAGCCTAAAGATTCTGTGTGACTCTGAGCAGCCTTGAAGTGCCTCCTTACACAGCCAACAGAAAGGAAACTGAACTAAAGAAATATGTCAAGCAAACTGGACCTTCTGCAGCACGTCCTTCACATTCACCACTTTCTCTTCACAAGAAAACTGAGGCAAACCAGATTGGTCCCCTCTCTCACTCCTAAAAATTTCATTGAGTCATGACTTCAGCATAATGCTTACAAAGTAACTGGACTCCACTCCAGCTCTTGCCCTTTCTGAAGAGCAACAAGGATTCGATATGAATAACAAAAACATCCTGGATGTCACTGAAAAAAGGCAGGCAGGATGCCAAGGTTTTTTTTTTAAGCCAAAGTATGAAACAGAAACTTGAAAATGCGTTTATTTTCTAGATGTATAGTATAAATGCATTTAATGGTAACTGGCAAAACAAAAGTCTAAAACTGGCCACTGTCAATCACATTAAAGATCCAGTGAGCCTGTTACCTGTTTGACAATGGCCAGAATCACAGAGCTGACTGCAGAGCAGCTTGAAAGACAGAGACATGTCTTCATTTTACAGCCTCCCAGCTTCTAGCAATAGTACTTAAAGAAGCTTCCTAAGCCAAATGTCACATCTACCTTCTATATATACCTTGACAGGCTTTTCTTTCGTCACTTTGCATGACTACATTTTGAACACATTCATATTTTTCATCTTGCTATCTCATGACAATGTGTTGTAAAGTTTCATTATGTTCTGACCGAAAATTATTTTCCTTTTAGCTTCCAGGGTTCTCTTATTACAAGAAATCATTAATATTTGTGCACCATTCATCTTCCCTGTGTCACCTATGACTGTAGAGATTTTTGTTCTTCCTCAAGTGTCTGTCCCTACACAGAAATATTTCCACAGGTTTGGCCACCTATATTACACTGCCTCATATTTTCATGATGTCCTTTCCAAGAAGAATCATAGCTGCATGCATAGACACACACACTTACTGTATGTTTATACAGCAGTATAATGCTTTTTCTTTGGCTATCTGTTCCTTTCCTAACAAATTCTAATGCTCTATGACCATCACTGAGCACTGAGATGGTATTTTCAGAAAATTATCCACAAGTACACTATATTTTTTTTTCCAGCACAATATAGGTGTTTCTAAGCTCACAACTGCACGGCTGCTAGACTTGCATTTTTTCCTAGACATCTAATTTTAATTTATTGGGTTTGAATTTTATCCGCTGTTCTACTAACCACTCAGTATCACAAGATCCTTCTCAACTCTTCAGTGAGTTTTTGCTACTATCATTCCAAGGACTCGAGCACTAACCTGTTACCTCATTATTTCCCCATTTTCAATTACAGGAGTAGATTAAAAAGAAAAAAAAAAAAAAATCATCACAGGCTCCTCTGGGACTCCAATGGTAACTTGCCTCCTGTTCTCTGATAAATCATTGATCCAGTCTTTTCTCTGGACTCTTTCTCCCATTATTGACCTATAGAACGACTCTTCCTCTTCTCTGTGAGAGTTTATGAAACATTTATGAAAGTTTATGAACTTGTGGTGATGGACTTTGTAAAAAGGCGCCAGGACTTATTCAGTTATATTGTATTTTTCTGTTTTAACATTCCTGTCTTTAAATTATTAATTCCAATATTTCAAATCTGAGTCTTCCTTTAATGATTTAAAGGTAAACAAGACTTGGAAAAATCACCATCTATTGGTACGTAAAAAAAACTTCCTTTCATGAATGAAAAAAATCTCTGAAACAGTCACTATTACAGGGAGATTTAATATATACTAGATTTACTGCGAGTAAAACAAAACAATAAAGCCAACTTATCAGCAAAAAGAGGACAATCCTTGTACTGTTACCTCTTTACAGTCTTTTACAATCGGCTGCATCATGGTAAGGTCCTGATGACTGCCACCCATAGCACTGCTTGTACTCTTGTTTCTTGCATGCCCTTTTTTAAAAGGGGTTTTTCCAGTAGACTGAAACTCCTTAGTTGGAGATGTTGGTGAAGTAGACAGTACTAGTGTTTTCAATGCTGCTACTTCAGCCTGGAGAACATCAATCTGAAGGGGGGTGGGGAGGGAGGGAAAAAAGGTCATTAACAAACAAAAATATATTATCCTATGAATCTGCTAAATACTTCAATAAAAATTCCAGTTATCTTGGTTCAAATTACGACTTCATCTTCCAACAGTACTAAGACACAGATGCCTAAGCAATTGCATAGTGTAGTAACACCAGTTTTCTACGCACCTGACTAGCTATCTGATACGATGCTGAAACAGCAGCTCTGTGTCCATAGGTGTTAGTTAATATGCCAAGGCAAAACAGAAGAATTTAGTATATATTTTAATAATGCATACAGGTAATGCTCTATTTTAATGCCAGTGTTAGGTTAACGGTTGGACTCGACGTGAGGGTCTCCTCTAACCAAAATGATTCTTAATCTTCACAATTCACACTTTATAACCACGTGAAAAGACAAAGCAAGCAAGTCAGAAAAAAACTCACCTTTCCCTGTGCTTCTTTTAACTGTTTTTCTGCTGCAGCTTGTTTGACATTAGCTTCCTTAACCATTTTGTGTGCTTCCTATAAAAAACATTTAGCTAGTGTAAACGCTTCACACAAATTTACAAGATCCCGTTAAAAAAAAAAAAAACAAACAAAACACTAAGGACATACTTTTGTTTCACCGAGACTACTTGCGAATAGTAACTTGTGCAACAATCTAAAATTAAATAGTTACACACCAAAAAATGCCTACAAACCTATCATTCAGATTCATCACTGGCCCACTAAGTTTCTTCTCCTTGGTCCTGGGCCCAGATTAAAAAATTCAGCAACTCCACCCATCTCCCTCCAGCAGGAACAATACCTGTCATGAACACCAGGCTCCTGTCCCACTTCAGTGGCTGACAAATCAAGTTGCTTGACCCCCAAGAGAAAGACTCGACCAGCAGCACCAAAAGCAACATGTGCACAGTACCGCATTCAAAAGAACTTCTCCCTTCTTCTGGCCAGAATAACCAGTTTCAGTCAACTGGAAATTTCTGCACGAAGGAACTGGTCGAACAACTATGAAGTCTAAATTCTTACCATCAATAAAACAGACAAAGCCACAGCTTAAAAATAGTTTATGGATTAATAAACATTTCTTAAGTAGAACAGAAAAAGGACTAAAAAACAATCAAAGTAAAGAAACAAGGCTAAGTCAATAAAGAAGAATGTGTAAAAGGACTGGGAATTTTTTAAACATCCTTTTACCTCATACCTCCAAGCCTTTTGTTTGCATAATGCATTTGTTTAGGCTCTGATCCAGCCATTTGTGTCTGTGATCAAGTTACTGTTCTTACTTGGTACTTACTGGAGGCAACAAACATTGAAAGATCAGGGCCACCAGCTAAATTACTTGGGATAGGATCCTTCTCATATCTGTAAAGCGCCTAGCACATATCTGGACGCTATATAAATAAACCAAAAAAAGTTCATACATCATCATACCAAAAGATCTGGCTCCCACTGGCATACAACACAGCTGTATAATATGGGTTTGTAAAATCCTCTTAAGTAACAACAGACACATGCAGGAATGGGAACATACACATTTATACAATGTGTACAAATACATTTAACATTGACCATGCAGTTTCTGCTTAGTGATGCACCTTCAAAAGCAAAGCATGTTACAGTGCTATTACAGTGTAATAACGTAATATATACACCCAGCTGTCCAAAACAAGTCTCAATCCTCCACTGGGATGCATTAATATAAGATCCAGCACATCCACTTATATGGTCACTGAAATTAGTGGGATTCAAAACAAAGTGAATTCAAGGGCTGTAGATCCCAGTGCAAAAAACAAGAAACCTCAACGCTGTGTTTTATTACGGTCTCTTAGTGAAACCAAATCACAAAAGAAAATTAAAGTGACATGCACACAACAGCTGGGAGTTCTGAAAAATTAAACAAGTATTACTAATACACTGTATTTCAAACATAGCTTTAACAAATTGATACGTTGTTCTAAGTTACAAAGTGTCACTAATATAAAATTTCAATGATAATCTTATTTTTATTCCTCTGTGGATAAAATATCTGCCCAACATTTTCCTCCCCACCAACATACACAAGCATTTATGCTAAAAAGTACCTCTCCAGTTTCCCATTTACTCTCTATACACGGGAACTGCTTAATATTTTAAGTAACTATGCCCTACTGGGATGATGAAATAAATGCTCTGCCAACCCACTGAGCAGCTTGGAATTTGATTTTTGAATGTCAGTATTTTCAAGGTTTTAATAGCACTTTTCTACAAATACAACATCATAGGTTTAAATATTGTTTCTAAAACATACCTAATATTGTATCTATGCATATGCTGAAACACAATACTTATGATTTTGTAAACATATAAATCATCTCTGGATTATGAAATTCATTCTGACAGTTATATGTATCAAAATTTAGCCTCTAGGCATTCCTATAATAAAATAAGAACCGATCCTCCAAGAATCGATTTAAGATTTTTTTTTTTTTTTTTCCTGTGTAATACAAGATCACAGTCTCTGCTGGCACTACTGTCTTTTCCCCAAACGAAAAGGTCCCACTTAAAGTTCAGGCATCTCACTGGGTAACCAGGTTCCACCCTGGTGCATCACTCAGTTTTCAAGTTTCTTTTCAAGTTTGTGCAACTGGCATGCAGCCAGACCCAAAATTCAAAAGCTGAAAGCATGGCTTAGTTAGATACTTGCTACCTCCGTTGATCTGCAAATATGTTCGGGTTTTGTTGGTTCTGTTTTGTTTTTGTTTGGGTGTTTTTTGTTTAGTCATCATGGCAACCCCAGATTTGGCTTTTGTCTAGATAGCCTTGTTGTCAGACAGAGAACCCATCTTGAAGTAGCTATGCCAAAAAATAAGCCTATATAGGTTTAAGTTTTCTGATATACTTTCCTATTTTCTTCGTTTTGTGTCTAGGCAGATTGACAAGCTCAACAAGGTCTCTTTCAACTAAGGGAAAAGTCTACTGCTTGCTCTTCAGCCTCTACTTCAACACACCCGGGTCTTCAGGACACAAATCCCTTTATAAGCTTATTGTAGAAAAAATTCAGCATACAATATACTGATTCTACATAAAACATCTGTCTCAGCTTCCTTTAAGTATATCACATGGAAGACTCCAACAAACCTCAAACAGACTAGCTGTAAGTTCTTCCAATTCCTGTCCAAGTTGATCTCGCACTTTAGAAAGCCTTTCACATTCTTCATCTTTTAACTTCAGCTCCTATGGAAAATTGAAAGTTATTTATTCTGACTTAGAGTAGTAATTTGGCCTTTTAAAGCTAATACCAGAGAGAGGGGGAAGAAAAATTAAAAAAATAATCAGAGGAACATATAACCTTTGCTAAAGAAAGCCTTTCAAAATAGTAATCTTAACACTAGAATTAAGCAATTAAATTAATTCTGTACATACATATAGCTATTCTTCCTGCTATACAACAGTACACCAGGCCAATCTAAAGTATCTCTAACCTAGACATCAGCATTTCCAAAATACTCTAGAGTAAAAAAACCCCTTTTTTTCCCAAAGTATAGAAGACTTAAGTCACTTCAGTTATAGATCAAATTAATTATTGGGACAGACAGAATACCATCTCTGTTTATCCATACTTAAAGAAAGTAATCCTTTAAAAAAACATTAAAAATTTAAAAAAGCTTTGTCTCAAGACAATTTCCAATGGTAAAAGAATCTTAAAACATATTTTACTATAAATATTCTCCTGTATATCTCCTTATAACTAATACAATTTCAAAATTATATCCTTGTTCTTGTTTATGCAGGTATACAAATCAAGCTAAAGCAACTTAATGAAATTCAAAATGTTATTTGTCTACACTACTAAAATTTGAGTGAAGAAAGCCTGACCACCTGTAAAGTAACATTTTAACACAGATTTGGCAGGATGAGGGTCACACGTGTCCAATCTCATCTGTATTGTCCCAAGTCTGAGGGAAAAGTGGGGTAATTCGCAAAGAAGTACAAAAAGTTTGACAAGGAATTTGAAAGAAGGGTTCCTGTTGCCTTTCCAACCATTAAACCCTGGAATCTCTTGGAAGAAGAAGGATGGAGAGAAAAAGGGAAAGAAAAGTAGCACACAGCCCGCTCTGACCTTTCAAGCTTTTTTTGGTTTTGGCCCTAGCATTCCCCCTTCTAATAGTTGTTCTTATTTTCCCCCTGCCAGGCTAACAATTGCGCTCCCATCAGTCCCGAAACACAGGACTCAAGCCTGTCACTGACATGTTAAAGACTCCAAATGCGATCTGGCAATGATTTGCTTTGAAAACGTCCAGAAACCAGCAAAGAAAACAGCTGCCTTCAGAAAACTCTGGGAGGTCAGTCACTGCAGAGCCATAGACATGCCCAAATGGCAGCAGCTTCCCTTGTGTTTCTAGGAGGTAGTGACTGTTTCTCCTCAGGTCTTCATGATTGAGTAACGTTGTACACGATGTGGGAAACTACATCTTGCCTTGTAGCATGCTGATATTGGGTCTTGCTCTCATTTTCTGCACTGAAACTGGCAGTAGATTTTCCTGTAAGACACAAGGTCTTCTTTGACATCAGCTCCTAAATTCAAAAAGTGTTTAAGGACTGTTCTAGACTCATTTAGTATCAAAGGCATTAGTTCTCCCTTCTTTTATTTGGTCTTAACTTTGGACATAGATTGACTTTTAGTCTAGTTTGTTTGCTATTTTCATTTCTTGCTTTCTAAATGCAATCTTAACTATTTTGAAAGGTACCACATAAACAACGGGGTTTTTCCAAACATGGTGTTTCTCAAATGGTACTCAACTTTTACTCACTAGCTACTATTCTGCACACAGTGACCTATCCTCCCTCTCTCTCAAAAAAAAGCAAGAAAATAGCTACAGATGGAGGAAAGAGAAGGAAAAAGGAATATAAAAAGCCAAAGAGAAAAAAATACTGGGGAAAAAAAAGAGGTTAAAAAAAGAAAGGGGAAACAAACTTCAATTAAAAGTATTTCCCATATAAAGTATGGTTCTTAACAAGGGAATTAGAGATTCTGAGGCAAAATGCTTAAAGCTCAAGTTTCATCTGTTCCTATGCATGCAAAGGATACACCAATACATTTCCTTTGGTTTACTTCACTAATTTGTAAGGAAAACGCTACATATACATCAACACGTCTTAAAAGGAGGTTATATTAATATTCAGGTCAAGAGTTAACACACAAAGACACAACTACCCCAGGTTCACTTTTGGGCTACCACTATCAATACACTATTTTAAGTAAGGTGGTTACAGTTTTGCCTGCAACTAGAAAGGTTAGGGAGGTTTAGATTAAACTTTGGGCAGACAAGTAAAGCTACTTAATGAAAACAAGGAGGAGACAATACCAGCCAGTCTACTACACATTCCTGCTTAGCTGGATTTGTCAAACACTGGGCGAGTTTCCACGACATGATTCAGGAGGAGAATAACATAACACATTATTTTGCCAAGCAAGTTTAACAGCTCGCAGTTTGGTTTGGTTTTGGGTTTTTTTTAACAGGGCAGAAATAAAGAGTTCCCAAAGCAAAAGCTCAGCAGTTATTAGACACATTACTACTGTCGGTGTCTTAAATGCATTACTGGAGCCTTCCCAGCCATACACTATACAGAGGCAGAAAAGACAACTACATGTGCTGGACTACCCATCCACCTTGCAGTCCTTCTCACATTACTGTTCTGAAAAAGTAGCTACATGAAGATGAACTATTATAAAGCACATCACACATGATAGGCAATAAAAAAAATATATATATAACTCACATGGGAAAAAAAAATCTCCAAGTTCAAAAAAATCCTATATTAAAGAGTCATATTATTGTTTAACTTTGATCTTCACACAGACTATAAGGTGGGTCTTTACAAAGAACCAGTGAAACAAGAAATGCAAATTACTGCTTCAAAACCATTCATATTTTAAATTCTAGAAAGAAAATCATCCTGCACCTAGTTCAGCAATTTAACCAAGTCAGAACTAGAAGCAGAAGATAAAGGAAAGAGCAAAGATTTTCTACAAATGCCACCTAAAATCAAAACCAGGGGATACTCCTGAATTCTGAAGTTGTCAAAAAGTTTGTATTTATATTCAAATACATTTCTACTCGACTGGTCTTCACTCAGCACTCCAGTTAAACAAGCTACACAAAACTTAGTGAACTGCAACCGCATTTACAAGGATGTTTAATATAAGCAAAGGTCCTGAGTATCTTTTCAGAGATAAGAGCATTTCACAAACCATTGAATTATCATCTTACGGTGTAGGTGAAGACACTTCTTTTTTGCTCGCATGCAGTTATCTACTTGCCTGAGAAAATTTCTATCCCTGCGACGCCCTACAACAGCATCAGTCAGCGGTGTGGAAACTGAAAATTTTCGTCACTGAAAGACAGCAAGGAGCTGCTAAAAAACACCTTCAGAGAACCAACCCATCTTTAACAATCACAAGCCAGTGACCTTAAAATTCAGCTGCAATTTGTTTAAGAAAAGCCTGAAAGCACATTCTTCAGTGGAGTTCTGGGATGGTACATTATTCTGGAGCATCCTCATTTTTATATTTCCTTAACTTATAAGCAAATCACAACAGAAACTCAAGAATGCCGAATGTACTGTATAGTACTACTAGAATTCCTGGATAGTTATTGTGAATCTATTTATTCATTAATTCATGCAGAGTTTTAAAATGTCATGTTTTACTGTAGAAAAACAGATTTAACCACCAGTACAAAACCTCTATAATCCTGGCAACAGCCTCTGTTACATCGGATTCTTTGACAACACAGGTCTAACAACAGCAAAAATCTGCTTCAAAACCTGTATCAATACACAAGATCTGAAGACCAGAGATCAAACTGTAATACTCTGTGTCTGAGATGAAGAATGCATACAGAAATTGAGGCCTTGGAAAGAAAAATCCAGAGCTGAGGACCAGGCTCTTAAACTACTACTATGTTGAAGTTTACAATACCACATTCTATAATGTCACTTTTGTCACAAGAATCACTGTATCAGTGTGAAAGAAAACCTCTCAATTTCACTCTACTAGGGCAATATCAGTAATTCAGATTTAGTTTTACTCTACTAGGGCAATATTGGTAATTCAGATTTCTATCCTGTTTCCCCCCAAAATAAGACAGGGTCTTATATTAATTTTTGCTCCAAAAGATTCATTAAGGCTTATTTTCAGAGGATGTCTTATTTTTCCATGAACAACAATCTCCATTTGTTCTTGAACCAAAAAAAAAAAAAAAAAAAAAAAAAAAAAAAAAAAAAAATAAATAAAAAAAATAAA